>BQKZ01007594.1:10495-31368 GCA_036244855.1 Temnopleurus reevesii | reverse complement strand
TTTTATTGTCTCTCTTTTTAGCATGCAGATTATTACGGGTCCCTCACACAAGCTTCAACGTTAAACCTCGGTTCAGGGTCAGATGGCGATTTCAACATTCCTTTCAAAGATATCTTGCCAATGGTGGATCCCAACGATATCGTATTTGATGGTAAGAATTTTCTTCTGATTCTCTCTTTAGTTTATATCTTATTAACTCTGTGCGTTCACCTGTAAACCCCCTGTGTGTTGCGTTATTTAGGGAGTGTACATGTTTGTATGGGAACTGTACACAAGCGAATCTGTGAAGTGCGAAGGAAACGGGCCAACAGATGTTCATTGACGCGCAGAAAAGGTGGAATGAGTTGAAGAAGAGTCTACCCAAAAATGATGATTCTTTATGAGCAGGAAAAATAGGTGATCAGAAAAAAAAAGTTTGAGGAAAATCGGTCAAGTAATAAATAAGTTATGAAAAAAAAAAGAGCAAATCAGTGAAAATTTTTCCAGAGAAGCAAAAGTTCACAATATTACCTTCATAGACACACTCTACAGGAATAAAATATCTATTGTATGCTCTATTCAATTTTCATCTCTGAATGGTGCCTGCATTTGTAACTTCCTTCTTTTTTTGCATTCTTTGGTGTTTTTCATCAATCTGAATGTAATAATGTAGGTCACACAGTTTGATATGTTAAAGGGGAACTTCACCCTGACATTGATGTGCTGTCAGCAGGTCAGTGGATGGAGAAAAATACAATGATCAAACTGCGAAAATTTGAGCAAAATCCGACAATCCATTAAAAAGTTATGAATTTTCAAAGTTTTTATTTAAACCCCTCATGGGCTCCTTAAATTGGCAACCTACCTGCACAAAATAGCTGCCAACATTTTGTTCCTTTTATAGAAAAGTAGATAAGGAATCAACAAGATTCATCCCAAAATGCATGCAGAATCATTATGTACATATCATATTTGAAGAGAGAAGTAAAACATTGTCTACTTTCCCAGAAAAAGAAGAACATGTGAAATTCTGTGTACAAAGTGAATGGAGAGTTTTCCATGTTGGCAGCCATTTCGTGCCTGTACGTTGCCAATTTAAGGAGCCCATGAGGGGTTTAACTCAAAACTTTGAAAATTCATAGCTTTTGAATGGATTGTTGGATTTTGCTCAAATTTTCAGTTTGATTATTGCATTTTTCTCCATTCATTGAGAGCGCATCAATGTCTGGGTGAAGTTCCCCTTTAATTTTGGTAATAATGGTAGCCATGCTATAGCCGGGTAATAATGCATAGAGCGCTTAGAAGCGTGTGATGAATGTTGTGTATTATTTATTTTTGAATAAGAAAATCATAATGTGTGACATTGTCTTTAATTTTAATTTTCCAATCATGACTTTGCCAAAAAAATTCAAGAACAAGATTTGACCTAACTTCTATAGAGATAAATGCAATTCGGATGTGTAACCATGTAATCTAAAACAAATACGTTGTCGCTATCAAAAACAAATGTGTATACAGTGTTATCATCTTTAATAGCTGTTGGTAAACAATATAGGCTATGAGGCCATTGATGTTTGTTTTGGCCCTCTTTCAACCAGAAGGTGATCTTCTTTACCGTCAAATCATGCCATAATTTTGTTTTGAAATTTTGAGTAGTTTATTATAAAAACGAGTAGGATGGGGTCATGATATGCCCTTCTATAATTTTGATAAGAAACTTGAAGGTGATTTCAATGTCACGTTTATTCTGTAATTTTTTTAATATGGTGAATTTTTATCTTGTAAGATTTCATCATATTTTGAACAATATTTTACTGGCAATATATCTGGAATAAGATATATTTAAATTCTTTTAAATACAGTGTTTGAAAGTGTCAATACATTTATGTTTCCCCTAAAGATAGGATTTGTATGGTGAAATAATAGGATTTTCAAGAGACGGCAAAGTGTTTTGAACCAGCCACTCAAAAGCATTGGCGATGTTGTGTTTTTATGAATGGTATCATGTTCAGTTGATGATAAGTCAACAATGCAAGAAGATATTTTCATAGTTTTGGTCTCAAATGAAAGCTAAATAATGGCAGAATGAAACCTAAAAGCAGGAAATACTACCTTTTTTTAAATATTGAGATATGTTTGAATCAGGAACAAATTGTTTGGCGGAGAAGGGGGAAGTAGTACACACAAACTCTATGGCAAATGTTAAATCCAGTTTGCCCAGCATACCATTTTTTGTAAATGCTCTACAAATTAAGATTTTTCTTTCTACAGACCAATGCTTCGTTAAAAAAAATGGCACTCGTGGGTATTTAAAAAATTGGGTTTTTTGCCTCAATAAACTATAAACTATTATTCATTATTTTAGCATTTCTCTTTCTATCTAGGCTGGGACATCTCATCTCTCAATCTTGCCGAATCCATGGAACGGGCCCAGGTCCTTGAGTGGAACCTCCAGGAGCAGCTCCGCCCCCACATGGCGGCCCTCAAGCCACGCCCCTCCATCTACCTCCCAGATTTCATCGCAGCCAATCAGGAGGACCGCGCCGATAACGTCCTCTCCGGGACGAAGTCAGAACTTGTTGAAAAGATCAGGGAGGACATTCGCGAATTCCAGAAGACTGTTGATAAAGTTATTGTTCTGTGGACAGCCAACACGGAAAGGTTTAGTGATGTCACGGAGACACTAAATGGTTCGGAGCACGCCCTCATGAGGTCGATAGAGTCCAATGCGGCAGAAGTGTCGCCATCCACGCTTTTCGCTGTTGCTTCGATTTTAGAAGGGGTAAGCTAACAGGGTTTTTTTCGGGGGGAAGCCTCAGAATTGTAAAATACTATCCCTGCTTTTTAGCATAAAGAATGGCCAACTTTGGCCATGCAGTTTTAGTCTCATGAATGCTTCTGAGAACTTGATAAGTCTCTGAAATGAAAATATTTTTTTTTTAGAAATTCAAAGGAAAAAGATATTGGCTCCTTGGTTGTGCAAAATTAATCCAGTATTTTAGTAGCCTCTCCAGAAATCGTTTGCCTCCCTAGCTAGAATTAAATGTAAGCTTTATTTTAACATTTCCTTTGCTATATTATGAAATTTTACAAGCAAAAAACCCAAACACCTTAGAAGTGTCTATAAAAACATACTGATCGTTCAGTGAATGCGATTGCAGCACTGTTAACAGAAGGGAAAAGGAATGTGACAAAATAAACAACTTCCATTGAATCTTTCAATGAACAGGAAAGAAAGTATGTAGTTTCCTTGTTGATTCAGTGAACAGATGCAACACCTATTCTGTATTTTTCCGCAGAATAAGAGGGATGGAAATTTTGTTTTCTATTGTGAATGCTTGAATGGAAGTTGTTTACTTTGTCCAATTACCTTGTTCCTGTGCTGACGACGCATTTTACAGGGAATAAATTATAAAGGGAGTGAGAGCGGTTGCTCTCCTAAAGCTCCCCTTAAATGCTTTTGGAGAGTGATTTATTGAGCCCCTTGTAACCCCAATTTTACTTCATGAAGACCCAATTTAGCTCCCCTAAAACTCTCCTTGAGAGCATCTAGGAGAGCTATCTGTAGCTCCCCTGCAAATTCTTTAATTCAGTCCCTGAGACTAGCATTGTTGCAATGTTAACGTCAAGTTTTCCATTGATTTCATTAAAGTTATCTGTAGGACAGACGTTTGATAAGTTAATCAATCGGCTTTTCTTTGGTGTTTTAAAATCCTGAAATTAATTATATTGTTGCCCATCAATCATTGTCACTGATTAGAATGAAAGTTTATTGACCAAATCAATTTCTCAATCAAAATATCTCAGCAGATGGTTCAATCTTGGTATTAGTCTGTAGATTTGATGGAAGTCATCCTCTTGTTTGCTCTTTCTTGTCTATTTTTTTTCTAAATATATGCAAGGAGTTTGAGAAATCTCATGTTTTTATGTCCAGTCTTACTCTCCTTTATTGTATCTTCTAGTACTTCAGTTGTGATCTTCTTAGTGTCCCTTTTCTCCTCCTCCCATCCTCCTTCTCCTCTTCTTTCCTTATTGTTCTTTTTTCTTCTTCACCTCTTTTTCTTATTCGCCCTCCTCTTTTCCTCCTGTTTTCTCCTCTCCTCCTCCACTTTCTCCTCCTTTTTCTTCTTCTTCTCATTGTCCTCCTAGTACTTCTTCCTTTTCACCATCTTGTATTTTTTTCTTCTTCTTCTCATTGTCCTCCTAGTACTTCTTCCTTTTCACCATCTTGTATTTTTTTCTTGTTCTTCTTCTCCTTCTTCTTTATCTTCTTCATATTTTCTTTCTTCTTTTTCTTCTCCTTCTTCTTCTTCTTCTTCTTCTTCTTCTTCTTCTTCTTCTTCTTCTTCTTCTTCTTTTTCTCCCTACTCATCATCTCCATTCTTCCTACTCGTCGTCTCTCTTCTCATTTTCATTGTCGTCTTCCCCATTTCATTCATGATATTGATCTATTGATATTAGAAAAATGTTCATGTCACCTGCTACTGTACGATCAAGATTATTGTTTAATCAGCACTCCATGACCCTCTTTCAAAAATCCTGTATCAATATTAACAAACATAATATGTGCCATAGTCAATAACAAAGTTTGCTGACAGGATGTACTTGATAAGTCAACAAAGTTTCTATTTGATGGAATAAAAAGTACTTGCCTATCAAGAAATGTTAATTATATGATGGCTGGCATGATTTTTGCCACTCCCACTTCTAATAATTCATTGTGTATATACTGTACCACTAAACATGCACCACTACCGCATCCAACCTCCACCCCCCCTCCCCCCTTCCAACGGGAGAGCACAGTTTTTACATACTGCATATTCTATGGCCTGTAACATAAAATATGCTATTATCATAAGTCCATGGCAATATGTGTACTAAAAGAGATTCAATCAATTGCAAAATAAATAGATACATTGTACAATTAATTGCAAAATTAATCTCATGTTACATGCCCATTGATATATTACACTTCAGAAGTCAAATTCAAATCTTTTATTTCCTCATATATTTCATGGGTTGCAAACATCAATGATTTACTGCAGAATACATTGAAGGGTTCTCACTGTCACGAAAAATCCTTCAAAAGTTAATGGTCATGGAAAGGCAGGGATGAGTCAGGGAAATTTAAGAAAAAATTGTGAAAAGTCATGGAATTTGATGTAGCATTTTGAAATACACAAAGGATATAATTTATTGACTTCTCGATTATTACAAACTTTGAAAAATGTTGAAATATTTACACTTCTGATGTTGAATTTTAATCTCATCTCTCCCCCTTTATTTCATAGGTTGCATACATTAACGGCTCACCGCAGAACACCTTCGTGCCTGGCGTCATTGAGATGGCCGAAAGGAGAGGCGTCATGATCGCTGGCGACGACTTCAAGTCCGGTCAGACGAAGATTAAATCGGTCCTTGTCGATTTTCTTGTCGGTGCCGGCATCAAACCGGTCTCTATTGTCAGTTATAATCATCTCGGAAACAACGATGGAAAGAATCTCTCTGCTCCTAAGCAGTTCAGATCGAAAGAGGCGAGTGTTTTTCCCTTTCTCTTACAATTAAAGGGGAACTACACTTAGACATTAAATTGCTGTCATTAAATGGAGAAATATAAGATGAACAAACTGTGAAGGTTTGAGCAAAATTGGATAATCCATTCAAGAGTTATGAATTTTCAAAGTTTTGATTTACACCCCTCATGGGCTCCTTAAATTTGCAAATGAACAGGCACAAAATGGCTGCCAACATGGAGAACTCTCCATTCGCTTTGTACACAAAATTTCAAATTTTTCTCTTTTTCTAGAAAAGTAGACAAAATTTTCTTTCTTCGGTTAAATATATTATAGCCACATCAATTCTGCAAGCATTCCAGAAAGAACTGGGTTGATTCCTCATTTGAAATATGATATTGATCCATTTTCAATAAATTTATATACAAAGTGAATGAGGAGTTCTCCATGTATGACATCACAGATTATACTAATTAGCTATACGCATGCCAATTCAAGGATGCCCAGCACAGGTGGAAATGATAACTTTGAAAATTCATAACTTTTGAATGGATTTTCTAATCTTGCTCAAATTTTCACAGTTTGTTCATCTGATTTTTCTTCATTTACTGACATTACATTATTGTCTGGGTGTAATTCCCCTTTAATGATCATCATTTGATGTCATCATACCATGCAACTACAGTCAAACCTGTCTATAAAGACCACCCAAGGGAGACAAAAAACACGGTCTTTAAGAGCAGGTGGTCTCTAGAGACAGGTTCATTAACACGTTAATTGCTTCCAAGGGAGACCAGAAAGGTGGTCTTTATGAACAGGTGATCTTTATATACAGGTGGTCGCTAAAGCAGCTTTGACTTCACTTGTGTTTGAAAGAAATGTGCACCAATTTATCTATTAATAAGCAGGCCTATTATTCAGTATTTGTTTACTTACTATTCAATGTCTCATTTATTTGTGTTCAGAACTTTCATATCCCCTTTCTCCTCGAATTATTGAAAAAGTAAAGTAAGAAGCTGCAGAATAAAATTTGTAATAATTATATTACTAGATTGAAATATATGCTTGTTTTGATTATCATTATGCTTTTGACAATAGTAGTTGTCACTGTGAGCAGAAGGGACAATGAAATTGGACAAAATAAACATCTTCATTCAAGCCTTTATAAGGGTTTCATCAAAACCAAATAAAATAGATTCCCTGTTTTGTTCGCTGGGTTGATGTGACAACTGTTCAACATTTTTTTTGTAGAGTTTAAGAGGGAATGATTTTTTTTAGTGTGTCTCTAACTTTTAGGAATGCCTTATTGGAAGTGGCTTACTTTGTCCAAATCCTTGTCCAAATTGTCCTTTTTGCTGACAATGAGTGTCCGAGGGAATAGGGAGGGTTGGCAGGTATACATTGTATTGCCTATTGAATATTACAAAATTAAATAATTTTTAAAATAATTCTTCCTGACAGATTTCAAAATCAAACGTGGTCGATGACATGGTGCAATCAAACCCTATTCTGTATCCGGACGGCCGCAAACCCGACCACTGCGTCGTCATCAAGTACGTCCCGTACGTCGCGGACAGCAAGAGGGCGCTGGACGAGTATACTTCAGAGATCATGATGGGCGGAAGAAATACGATATCGTTACATAATACATGCGAGGATTCTTTACTCGCAAGTCCAATTATTCTAGATCTTGTTATAATTACGGAGCTTTGTCAGAGAATACAATTTAAAGCAGGTTTGTGTATTTCTTATCTTTTAAGCTTATTATGTTTCATATTTTAACTACATATCAGAGATAGTGACTGGGCAGAAGAATATGAAAATGTTACATAATACGTGCAAGGATCGTTTACTTGCCAGTCCAATGAACCTATATCTTGTTATACTTATTGATCTTTGTTAGAGAATAGGATTTAAAGAAGGTTTGTAGATTTCATATCGTTGAATATACATCAGATATTTTGATGGGGATGGAAGGGATTACGATATCAAAGAATATGCACAATGAACTATCGTTATATAGTGCTTAAAGGTTTCACTTGTGTAGAAATAACGAGTAGAAGGCTTTATGTTACATGTATTTTTTCTGGCAATGTGAGTGGTTTTTAGAAAAGGGCCTACTCACTCTCGATTGTTCAATGTCGATGAGCATGATCTCATCATCTTCAGGAGAATGTGAAGCACCCTAGTTCCTAATATTTTTGAAACGTCATAGATTATAATACGGCAGAAGGAATACAAGACCTTTAAACACGTTACTAGTGAGGATCCCTTGTTTAGCGAGCCCTGTTATCTTGTAGGGATCTCAAAAATATTGAGGTTTGTCCAAAAATACACCTTTAAAATCAGTTTTGTACACTTCATATCTTTGAATACATCACAGATTTTAATATTATTTTGATAATATTTTCATTATTTTTCNTTGTAGGGATCTCAAAAATATTGAGGTTTGTCCAAAAATACACCTTTAAAATCAGTTTTGTACACTTCATATCTTTGAATACATCACAGATTTTAATATTATTTTGATAATATTTTCATTATTTTTCTCTTTTCACAGCCCATCAAACCAATTATCAACATTTCCACAGTGTTCTGTCCATCCTTAGTTATCTATGTAAAGCACCCCTCGTTCCTAGTGGTACGCCCCTGGTCAACGCACTTTTCAAGCAGAGAGCGTGTATAGAGAACATATTCAGGTATTAAATCATTTCAAATTATTCTTTGTTTCTGTTAATTTGTGTGTGCAAAGCTTTAAATACAGTAGTCCAATTGATTGGGGTTACTCCTCATTAAATAAAGAGGTAAGGTTACTATTCCACGTGGGGTATCTGAAAAATGAGTCCTACTTTTTCATTTAGAGAAAAATCAGGGAGTTCTAGGTCAAATCCAGAACTTATTAAACATTTTCATGTGCCAATATTTTCGTGTTTTGAATGTAGTTTGACGTTGTAGCATGTTAGTTTTGCGTTTTTGACAGTATGCACATGAAAATGCATCATACTAAGTGGAATTTTTCGTGAAGTTTTGACCGCGAAATCCGCGAAAATTGAACCACCACAAAAATTTCAGCTTATACATTAGTGGAAACGGTCATCGTACTTCAGCATCCAAAAAATTTCCCCAACTTAAAGGCGACAGGGAAGTCATATTCACAGCCCTGTTATTTTCTTGCCTTTTATATTCTTGATTTCTTCTTCTTTTTGCAGAGCATGCATTGGACTACCTCCACAGAACAACATGCTTCTTGAACACAAACTGAGTATCCCCATGACCATGCCTGAGCTAGCAACGAACGGTCACGCTGTCAGCCTGAACGGGGAGGCCGAAATTAACGGCCACATCAGCCTCAACGGAAAATGTGAATCGAATGGCGCAGTAAATGGAAAAATAAACGGTGAGGTCATGATCGTGCAAAACGGAAGTCACATGAGAGATGTCGAACCTGCGTCCAAGAAAGTAAAGGTCTTAGCGGAGTATGCAAATGTCAATGGTGAAGTGAACGATTCATTGGAAATAGTAGCCATTCATTAGTTATTTTGTTTTTTTTTTTTTTCTTCTTGTGAAATTTCTTTATTTCTGGAATTTTATCATGATTGCTTGTGTGCAAAGGTATAGGCATTGATTTCCTTCAGCTACATGATCGGCAAGATATTCATCCATATTGTGCTGCTCTTTACCCAGGTGTGATCGGGGGCCTGGTTCGAAATTACCATTTATTTTGGTAAATTAAGCAACAGGTGACTCCGAAGAGAGGAAATTGTGCATACTTTGTATGCGTGCATCATGCCTAAATCAATAATCTGGGGGTGATAATTCAGGGCCCAATGGGAGAACAGTTTGTAAAAACTGTAGTAGGTACCCTTGGTATAAAAAAAACTTAGTGTTCTTATCCAGCAAAAGTCTTTTTTTCATGAGATTTTATGTCTTTTTCGGGAAATTTCATCAACCTGACTATGAAGTTTGATAGTATAGTCAACTCTGCCTAATTTTAGCTTGTTTTATTCAAATAATTTTTTAAGTCAATGTAATTTTTTTGGACCAATTTATATTAAACCTAGTTATTTGCCTCTTTTAGTTCGAATTTCAATGAGATTTTTGTGGACCCAAGAGATAATTAATCAAATTGAAATTAAGAAAGATAAAAATTCATGCTGTATATTATATATATAAAAGTGTGTAAATAGGACGACTTGCCTATGATCATGCCAAATAATTATGAATGCTGTGAATGAGTTAGTATTCTAGTGTGATGAATGAATTTTTTTTATTTCCATAAAACTTAGAAGGCCAGACTGACGGCAGTATTCTGTGTTTGAATTATACAAAACTATGTAGGATATCAAAAACATGTATAATTTTATATTGTTGGGATTAACCAGACATGTGTGGCTCAGTGATAGAGCATTCGCCCCTTGAATGGGAGGTCGTGGGTTTGTTCCCAGGCCGAATTTTAACAAGGACTTATAAGAATGGGACCACCTGCCCTCTTGCAGGTTGCTCGGCATTTAAGAATGGAGAAGGGTAATAATAACTTCATGTTAGGCAGGACCCTCTGGAAGAACAGCTCACGGCTGAAAGTGGTTACCCTGGGTAAATAAGAGATATTACTATTGTTATGATACACTATCAAATTATGTGCTTTATGGAGAAGGGTAATAATTACTTGATGTTAGGCGGGGCCCACTGGAAGAACAGCTCACAGCTGAAAGTGGTTACCCTGGAAATAAGAGATATTATAATTATTATTGTTATGATACAACCTCAATTTATGAGCTTCAAAAGCTCTAACTTTGTCATTGACCTATTTGCTACTGGAACCGGGTATTCTCTGCACAAAGCCTGTAGGAATTACAGAATTCAGTCAATGAATTTCTAATAGAAAGTCAGATTGATTTTTTATTTTTTCCTATCCAAAATTGGACATTATATTGAATTCTTTAAACAGACATGTATGTGTCTGAAGCAGTAATAGGGCAGTTCTCAATTTTGGTCATTCAAATTTATGTGTTTCATGGCAATAAACCAAGTTTCATGACATTCTTTAAACCTTTTGTATAATTGAATCAATTAATGAACCGGTATTTCTTCGTTCATCATAAAAGCTTCATCGCTTAATGTAAGGTGACTGCTATAAGTTTGTTTTCCAAATTAATCTGTTGATGTGATTTCATTATAACATTTGAAAAAAATGTATTTAATACTTGATATTATGAAGTATTCATTAAGTTATTTATTTCTTTTCAAAAATTTGAAATTTGTAGGTATATTATTATAGTTTTTTTTTAGCATTCTTCCCTCCAAACATATGTTAACATCTTGATAATTTTGTTTTTAATTATATAAATGAATTTGTGATTTTATTTATCCATTAGTTCAAATATCAATTATAATTATTTTGTTCTACGTAAACATCTTGATTACTTTTGTTTTTAATAATGATATCTGATAAATTTGTGATTTTATATATCCATTAGTTCAAATATCAATTCCTTAGTTCTATAAATGTTAGATGTTGATTTTGTGATTTCCATTATTTCAAATTTTTTGCATTAATTTTTAGAAGTTGATATTGTGCAATTATGGACTATTGGTGCCTAAGAGTGATGATTCGATTGCTAATCAAGTTTAGTAAGTTTAGATTTATTTAACTGAATTACATGTAGCTTTGGAGAGTTTGGTCGAATGTACAACTTTTAAAAATTTTGCGGAATGTAAAATGCTTGCAAAAAAGTTTTCATCTTTATATATGATGGTATGATAATGCTCGACTGCAACATAAAAGAGATTGTGATTGATCGCATACTTTTGATACATGGTTTTCCATAGACCTATGATTGACATTAATCATACAATTGATTGGAAAGCTTTATGTTACAGGCCAAATTTACCTTTCCTAGTAACAATAGAGCAATGTGCTATTGCTATGTACCAATAATCCTCTTGTGGTTTCAGATGCCTATCCAATTTTGAGCCTTCATATATGTCTGGTGGCTTTTCAATAATTATTTTAAGATATTTTGAAAGTGCATTTATTTCCCTTCACATCCATGTAATCATCTTATATGAAATAAATATCCATACCCCCATGTGAATATGCTATATTGCTTGAGGCACATTGCCCCTGAAATTTTTGAAAGTAAAAAGCGAAAAGTTGCCAATTTGATAAATGGATATCTCAGCTGTTGACTATAATTACTCTTGTTACACTTCTAGTCATTTGTAAAATAACAATGGACTATGCAACTTGTCACTGTTTAATTTGGTTCATATTCAGGCGCACTGTGCATTCTGCGATTACATAACCAAAACAAATATGGTATCATTGTAATGTAAATTTGGAACTTTAATAAACAAGCTTGATATTGATATCATCCTCGATGATGATCATAAGTATCGAGAAAATTATAAATGCTTAAACTTCAATTCCGGAAATCTTTAGATTAATGTATGCTTTGTATGTCTATGGGGGTGTTGCTATGGAGTTGGCGAAACAAAGTCCCATACAATTACACGTGAGCAGAACCAGAAACAGAAGTGACAGTCCCAGCTCCACATTGATATTTTCTTTAAAAAATTGTTGATGCCCTCATCGGCTTCGAATTTACAACGATAGTCGGTGGGGGAGAATTGATCGCAAATCAACTGAAATCAGTTGTAAATCATAACGCGCATTTCCATTCACGCATGGTATGCACTTTTAGTAAGCGTGTTCTGATCAACTGTAACTTGCCTTTTTTGCGATAAATTGCAACTTTCGAACAACACCCCTTGTATGTCTATTTGGAATGATGAGAGATGATACATAGGTCATTATGTACAATAACTGACAGAGGTATATATCTGCTTGCTTGATGTAAATGGGTAAGATGTCTCGGATTGTGTGATGGCAGAGGTATAAATGTTATGAATTCATCTAGTTTCAAATAAGTTTTTTCTTTTTTAGAACAAAAAAGTCTTTTATGATGATACAGTAATTGTTACCCATTATTTTTCACAATATTTTGCTATTCGTCATTATCATTTTGTTGTAAGTTTTGAACACTTTTTATTATTTGTTTCAGCATGATATTCAGGTACAAATGATATGGACCATATTGTTGTCACTGCAATACGTTCAGGTGCTGAGGCAAAATAATAATAATCATACTCGACATTTATATAGCGCTAATACAAAGTGTTTCTCAGTGCTCTGTGCATTATAACCCGGCTATAGCATGGCTACCATTTGGCGCTCAATGCAAGAATTGCACTTGAATGGGGCTAAACATAATTAAAATAATTTCAGACTAGCCCCACTCCCCAAAAGAGTTCCTCACCTTTTTGTCCTATATTCTTATTTTCCATTTTCCTCTTTTTTTTTTAGGGGGGGGGGGAGGAGATGGCACCAGCCCCCTCCCTGATATGTGACTGTGGTGTTATTCATGGTTAAAAGCTCATCTTTTTATACCTTTTTTATCTTTGCTATTTACTTCAACACTTGGAACACTTAGGGGGTGTTGCTCAAAATCAACTGCAAAACAACTGCAAATTGTAACGCGCATTTTCATTCGCGTGTGGTATGCGCATTAAACAAGACGCGCCTGAAACAATGATTTTGATTGGTGCATTCCGATAAACTGCAACTTGCTATCAATTGAAACTTTTGAGCAACACCCCCTACGACATATATTCTAAGCACTGTGAGCAGAAGTGACGAATGATTTTGGACAAAGAAAATAACCTAATTCAAACATTCACAACAGATAGACACACTAAAGAGAATTCTTTCCATCTTATTCTGTAGAGAAATGTGGAACAGGTGTCACACAATAAGTAAAGAAGGGACTATCTTTTGAGTTCATGAACTTATTGGATTTATTGTATTATTTATTATACCGTGCGCGATTGAAAATGCGCGTTACAATTTGCAAAGTTGCAGTTGATTTTAAGCAACACCCCCTTTATAGACATATATATTCTAAGCACTGTGAGCAGAAGAGACAAATGATTTTGGACAAAGAAAATAACTTCATTCAAGCAATCACACAAAAAGATTACATTCCCTCTTATTCTGTAGACTAAAATGTAGAACAGGCATCACACAACAAGTAAGAAGGGACTATCTTTTGAGTTCATGAACTTCTTGGCCCGCATTACGATAGATAGCGAGGTTTAACTTAACCCCGGACTAAGCCATTGTTATTTAGACCCGGGCTATTGAAAAGTTAAACCAAAAGTCAAAGTGACAATGACTTAGACCTGGGTTAAGTTAAACCTCGCTATTGGAATACGGGCCATTGGACTTATTCTGAAGAATTGAATAAAGTTGTTTTATTTTGTCCGAAATCCTTTGTCCTTCCTGCTCACAGTGAATTTCTTTGTAAGTGTTTGTTTTACCCTTGATCTGTATTCCAAGAAAATCTGTTTCTGTGAGGCAATAGCACTGATCATCATTGTGGAGGCTTGAATGAAGTTGTTTACTTTTGTCCAAAATCATTTGTCCTTTCTGCCCACAGTGAAGTTCTTTGTTAATGTTTGTTTTAACCATATGACTACTGGAACTGGGAATCCCTACACAAAGTTTATGGGTATTACAGAATTCAGTAGTCAATGGGTTAAGGACCTTTGACTACTGGAACCGGGAATCCCTACACAAAGTTTATGGGTATTACAGAATTCAGTAGTCAATCGTTTAATATTACCCTTTAGCTGTATTCCAAGAAAATCTATATCTGTGAAGCTGATCATCATTGTGAAGGCTTAAATGAAGTTGTTTACATTGTCCAAAATCATTTGTCCCTTTGCTCACAGTGAAATTCTTTGAAAATGTTTGCTTTAACATTACCCTTTTGCTGTATTCCAAGAAAATTAACATCTGTGATGCTGATCATCATTGTGAAGGCTTGAATGAAGTTGTTTACATTGTCCAAAATCATTTGTCCTTTCTGCCCACAGTGAAGTTCTTTGAAAAGTAGTCTATTATATTATTACCCTTTAGCTGTATTCCAAGAAAATTTAATTCTGTGTGAAGCTGATCATCATTATGAAGGCTTGCATGAAGTTGTTTACTTTGTCCAAAATAATTTGTCCTTTCTGCCCAACGGTGATGTTCTATGAAAATGAGTCTATTATATTACCCTTTAGTTGTATTCCAAGAAAATTTAATTCTGTGAAGCTGATCATCATTGGAAAGGCTTGAATGAAGTTGTTTTATTTGTCCAAAATCATTTGTCCTTTCTGCCCATAGTGATGTTCTTTGAAAATGAGTCTATTATAAACCCCTTGATCTGTATTGTAAGACAATTTATTTCTGCGAGGCATTAGCAGTGATCATCATTGTAAAGAGCAATTTTATTAAATTTGCAAATCACAGCATATTGTGAATAATTTGATCGTTTTTTGTCGTCAAATTTAACTTTTTTTGTCAATGTTGAGTTTGGTAGTTTGTTCCTGGAGGTACAGACATGGCTTACCAATGATGGATGACAAGGGCAAATTGGTGGGGGGGGGGGGGGGGGGTATTCTGCCGATCGTTTGACAAACAACAAATAAAAAAGGTTTTCAATTTACGTCGATTGGGGGGCACGAAGTTACACTATTCAGCATTACCAATGTTTCACGCAAAAAACAATGGACGTCGATCTCCTTGTATTTTATTTTATTTTCCCTTTTTTACATTACAAAGGAAGAATGCCGACCTCCTCTGCGAGACATGCCTCTCTTTAGGTCAAAAGGATGCACATTTGTTTCTTAGGAATTGCCTATAATTATTTATCAATTGTCAATTGATAAAAATAAAACATTTTTTTTTTGCTATTCTTTCATCGTGATCATGGGGCGCAAAATTAATTTATTGTAATCTTGTTTTTTATTTTATCTTTATTTTTTAGTTTGATATTTATTCTGTTTACTTTTTGGTGTCCAGTTGTCGTAGACTGGGGCACCTCGACGCATATCCGCAGCCGACCAACCCCCGTCATGTCACAGCCTGGGAACGCGCCAATTTACGTCCTTTTCAAAACAGAATCACAGAGGGATAACGCCTCTGCTAAATTATAAGCCCCGGTCACACAGGGCCCCGGAAGCAACACGATTCAACACGACTCTTTGTTAGTCTGCAAGAACAGACCCTTGGGTTTCGTTGTGCACAAACACAGAGAGTGATACATGGTATGCTCTGTGTGTCTCATTGTGTGTCTCGTGCTGAGCAATGCTGTATGTGTGTGATGTAGTCACACAGCGCATGCCCTGTATCATGCTCTGCACACTCACACACCGAAAGTCTCGGGTTTGTGCTTTCAAACTAACTCTTTGTTCGGAGGCAGTTAGCTGTTGCTTCCGGCGTCCTATGTGACCGGGGCAATATCATCGTCTAGTCTACGTTCATTGACTGTGCTCCAGGTTTTCAGACAGAAATTCTTGGAATTGGCAATTGTCGTTGCTAGGTGATCACTTTGGGAAATACAACATCACTTGAGGCTCCGCAAGTGAACTCTTGATCCACAAATTTTCTCTTAGCTGTGATAAGATATTATATTCATCTCTTAGAGTTTCACTCTAAAACTGGAGATGTTTTTATATTCTTTGTCCTTCCTCCCCTGGAGTGAGTGCAGCACAATGTGGATGATATTTTTGCTGAAGGAAATAATCGCCATGGTTGGGATTCGAATCTACCACTCTCTAGTTGAAAGGCGAGAGTCAGGACCACTACACCACGGCGCCTCCATGATGATGAAGATGATAATGGTGATGAGGATGATGATGATGTTGAAGATGATGATTAAAATGATGATGATGTTGATGATGATGGTGCATGACAATTATAATGGTAATGATGATGATGACAAAGATGATAATGATCCCATGATACCGCTACCACTATTACTACTACTACTACAACTACAACTACTACTACTACTACTACTACTACTACTTCTACTGTTACTACTGTCAATACCACTTCTACTATTACTATTCTTATTATTATTCTTATCATGCTTATTATCATTGTTATTATTATAGTAATACTACTACTATACAATAACTACTAATAAAACTACAACTACTACTACAACTACTACTATTACTAGTACTACTACTCCTACTACTACTACTACTATTACTAGTACTACTACTCCTACTACTATTACTACTACTACTACTACTACTGCTACTACCACGTCTACTGCTACCACCACGACTACTACTACTACTACTGCTACTACTACTACTACTACTACTTTAACTACCACCACCACCACCACCACTACTACTACTATTACTACCACCACCACCACCACTACCACGTCTACTGCTACCACCACGACTACTACTACTACTACTGCTACTACTACTACTACTACTACTACTTTAACTACTACCACCACCACCACCACTACTACTATTACTACTACTATTACTACTACATTACTCCTACTACTTATGCTAATGCTACTGCTGCTGATACATGTTCACAATAAAGAAACAAAGGATACAAATTGTGATCATATGGAAGGAGCTCCTTTCTGTGTGAGTCAGAAATAAATTGTTTCAATATTCTTTTGTGACACATCATCAGGAACAAAATGAAAACTGTTTCCTTTTATCATTTTTCCTCCTTTTTGAGGACCCTCCGCCATCGAAACCCGCTACCGAATTACGAATCACTATAAAATCAAAGGGCAAAGAAATCGGACAAAATAAACGATTTCCCATTCGAGAAGTCGAAAAGGCTCTAGCATACAAAATACCCCCCCCCCCTTTCCCCCCTGTTATTCTGCACAAGAAATGTAGAACACGGGTTAATTGCACGAAATTGTCTTAGCTATCCTCTCCTTCCTAATTTCTTGTGCCACCCTTGTAACACCCTTTTAACACAGACAAAAACGTGGATACGTCCATGTTAAGAGGGTGGCACAGAAAGTTCAGGCGTCCTAGCTAGAAGAGGATCTAGCTAAGACCATTTCGTGCAATTGGCCCCAGGTGATGTCGCACTTGTCTGCTGGATAATAGGGAAGCTAATTTCTTTTGTCTTCTATAATCCTGATAATATTTTCAAGGTTTGAATGGTGGGTTGTTTCCTTTGTTCAATTTTTTTCTCTCCGATCTCACAGGGAAGGTTAACTGACAAATCGAATTGTAAATGGAAGAGTGAAATGTGATCAGACAACGCTCTGAGAAAGAAATCGGATGCCGACAATTTCCGATGTTCGCCGATGTCGCGCGAAGTAGTCTATCGCGCAGACACGTCTAGTCATTGAAACGATGTGTCATATCAAAAAGTAATGCTAAATTAGCACCACTGACAAGAAAACCGTATGTGTATAAAATGAACTATATATATAGTTTTGGGGTGGTATAAGATTGCTACAATGTTGCAAAATGGAGAGCTCAATTCATTCTGAACTATTACCAGCTTAATGAAATAATTGAAATAGAGTCTGAATATCCAAGTCTAGCCTGCATATTCATTGTCAGCATGACGTCATTGTGCGGAGTGAAACTTTCACTCAATGAACAAGTCACTTTTGGGGGTCGCACTCTGTTTTCGGTAAACATCATTTCTACTATAAACTTGTCGCTAAGCGTGTGGGAGTGTTTAAATTGCCAGACAAGTATATAAATGCTCGGAATTCAAAACTTCCCAACACATGCAGTGTCATTTTCCTAAAAACGCGAGGAAGATCTGTACGGTTGGACAATTTTGCTTTTTGCATTATTCTTTGCTGGCATAGAGTCATCGGTACGGTAAGTGTTTTGTTTGTTTTTATTTTGTAATTTTGCTATTTTCAAAACACTGATAACTATTCTAAGAGCTGTTGGACACTTAATCCGGTAGAGTTATTTTGTTAATGAGTTTGGTAGAATAAAATACAATACACCATTTTCTAACTATACCGAGTGTATAAAAATCACATTTAAAATCCTTGTCAAACATCATTTCATATTATCATCAGAATAGTATTTCATCAATAAATACTCCATTATCATTATGAAGTGCAACTTATTGGGTGAACACTGATTGCAAATGTCCAGGCGGGTGTAAGAAATGCAAGTTTCTCAATATGTACAATAATTTAGCATCATCATTAACTATGATTGATAAATTATAATTTGTAATTATATTGATAATAATAACGATGATGATGATGATGATCATAATGATAATAATAATAATAATGATAATGATCATAACAATGATACTGATAATAATGATAATCATAAAAATAATAATGATAATTATAATGATAATCATGATAATAATAATAATGATAATAATAATAATAATAATAGTGATAATAATAATAATAATGATAATAATAATAATAATGATAATAGTAATAATAATGATGATAATGATAATGATAATAATAATAATAATAATGATAATAATATATTGTCTGTTTATCTAGAATTACATGAACATGGCATCCTTCAAGGTCTTCGTTTCTCTGGTGATGTTCTGCTTAATACAAAGGTAAGAAATTGATTTTTATAATAATAATAATATCTCTTATTTAACCAGGGTAACCACTTTCAGCTGTAAGCTGTTCTTCAAGGGGCCCTGCATAACATTAAGTTATTATTACCCTTCTCCATTCTTAGATGCCGAGCGCGTGGGAAGAAGGCAGATGGTCCCATTTTTATGGTATAACTCGGCCGGGGATCGAACCCACGACCTTCCGTGCATGGGACAGACGCTCTACCACTGAGCCACACATGACCGGTTGAATCACTATGTTGATTCGGGTTAAGATTAAGTTTTAAAAAAAAGAGAAATTCGATACAGATTCGAGTGAACTTTATATTTTCACTCTTATTGGAATGAAAATAATTTGTAATCGCTCTTCATTTGAATGATCACACAAGTAATTCCAAAATAGTGAAGACTGAGAAACTTCAATCGATTATCACAGTGTGTTACATCAGAAAAGTGTTAGTGTTATGTTTTTTATTTGCTTATTTACATTGCTGCACTTAAAACACTTGTAGAGATTTAAAAAAAAAAAAAAAAAAAAAAAAAAAAAAAAACACTGGTCGAGAATGCTGTTGCGCTGTTGCATTTCAGCAGCAGATCCATTTCTCAACCATTTTGAGAAGCTCTCTACTTCTTTAAACTTTTAAATGTTAGTTGGACGCTATGAGTTTTTAGAATCGATTTCTGACACCAGTGTGGGTAATACAGCTAGTTCATAAAGCTACGAACACGGAATTGATTTCATCAAGCATTTATTAGAAACAAGTGCCATTTTACATGCATAACCAGGCCCATGGCCCCTTTCCGGGCACATGGCAGGTATAACAACGATATACATACAATATACTGTACAATACATCATAGTAATCATAACATCAAAAACATAGTAAGGTACAAATTATGTATAGATAATAGAGTTTTTGAGTGAATTGCAGAATGATTTTATCATGACAATAATTGGCTGCTTTGGGGTTTAATGGATGGTTTCACTTTATAAAAGAGTTTAACTTCAGTGTCATTTGATGAACATAGGGATGGTTAATTAAGAAGAAACGGTTATTAGATATTAAGTGAACTTCTCCCCAGAGTCGTTCTTTTCTGGCGAAGGAACAAAAACAACAATAACAAAGGAACAATAAGAAAGGAACAAAAACAACAATAAGAATAGAAGGAAAAAAGACACACAGAGGGGTGGCTATCTCGGTTTCAAGGTTTTACTAAACGCTCCTGATGTGCTGAGGTCAAATATCTGAAATTGCACACCTTTATATACACAATTTTCTCTTTTATCAAGCAATTCGTTTGTTCCTTTTTAATATTTTCTTTCATTGTCTTTTTTTTTTAAACTTCAACGAGATTATCATTACCAAACCAAATATTATTTCGTCCTCGGATTGCGTTACCAAACCCACGCCGTCTGACCCAAAAGACGACTATTTCTAAAGGCCCGGGCACACCAAACACTGCACGGCATCACGGCACAGTATTTACGCGACTTCTCCCCTGTGATTGGCCAATTGTGAAGCATCCTTTGCGTGGAGGAGCTCGCTGACCAATAGCAACCAAGATAGCGCGTACATACCGTGCCGTTACGCCGTGCCGTGTTTGGTGTGCCCGGGCCTTAATAACACCAATCATGCTGATTTCGATGGTGGGGGTCTAATTAAGTTGTCACGTTTTCTTGCCATTTTCCCAGTGTCAGATGGTAACGCAAAAAGGTCATCTTTGGCCAATGTCAGAGAAGAATAGACAAATTGACATGATTGAGGAAAATATCTGTGGAATGTTCGAAATTTATGAATACAGGAATATCTCAAAAAAACGTCTATTTCTAACACAAAGCATGCTGATTTAGATGCTGGGGGTCCAATAGGCGGGTTTACTAATAGATGCAAATGTTATGCATACCTCTGACACAAAGG
>BQKZ01007594.1:0-10463 GCA_036244855.1 Temnopleurus reevesii | reverse complement strand
GCTTGCCCGAGGCTTGCCCGACATAGCAACAAGTAATGTATGCAAACTGGATTCCAAGTATTGTAGTCTGATTGTTATCAACCGGCCTATGGAATACCGCGTAACTACGTTAAACGCGCATAAATTTGAATATATAAGTAAACCCGCCTATTAAATTGTCACGTTTTCTTGCCATTTTCCCAGTGTCAGATGGCAACGCAGAAAGGTCATCTTTGGCCAAATATGTCAGAAAAGAATAGACAAATTGAGGAAAATGTCTGTGGAATGTTCGAAATTTATGAATACAGGAATATCTCAATAGACGTCTATTTCTAACACAAATCATGCTGATTTCGATGGTGGGGGTCTAATTAAATTGTCACGTTTTCTTGCCATTTTCCCAGTGTCAGATGGTAACGCACAAAGGTCATCTTTGGCCAAATATGTCAGAAAAGAATAGACAAATTGAGGAAAATATATGTGGAATGTTCGAAATTGATGAATATTATCAGGAATATCTCTTCCACGCCTTAAGCACGAGTGACGATTGTTCAACACTGTGTTTGTTTTGATTTGATTTGATTTGAATTTATTTTTCCACTTTCGTTTACAATAACAAATCATATATGACAATAATACATATCAATCAAGAAATAGTTACACAAAATCGAAAAATTAATAAGATTTAATCAAAAAAGATAACAAAAGTGGGGGAACCTAAATTAAAAGCAAAGCTTGTATTGCTTAGGACCCAATGAAATAACATTTTTTTTTTATACCACATTAACAAAAAACAAAAAAACAAACAAATTTGTTGATTGGAAAATACTTAATTTTGTAGAAAAAGAAAAGAAACAAATAATGATAACGGCCCAATATTTACAATAGCAATTATTATGCTATAGTAACTATAATCCTGCGAAGACGGACATGTAAAATAGAATAAATGACAGACAAAATTACAAAACACAAACATAAATATAACAAAACACAAACATACATATAACAAGAACAAAAATTATATCACAAAACTTAAACGAAAATTAAATATTTCATACCCTGAAGAATTTTAAGCATAGGGAGACACTTCTGGTGTTATCATATTAAGATTAGTCGGGGGAAATCCTGAAAATCGTAGAATTAGGATTCTTTTAAAACAAATCGCAAATATGGTGCTTTGGGTTTCCAAAAACTCTGTATAGGGGTAAATTTGCAAACTTTCCTTTGACAAAAAACAAAGACTTTGAAATAGATGGTAATTTTAATGGCATGCCTACCATATGCCCATATTAGGTCAGAATCCCAATGAGACATCTCAGGTTATGTAACAAGCATAATTATGTGACTTCGTGATTGGGCATGGTGGGGGGGGGGGGTTGACATAAGCTACATAATTTTGTTGTTACGCACAACCTGTTGCCCTTCTCGTTCAGGAACTTGGTCTATAAAGTTCTTTGACAATATCCTGATATATTATTTTAAACAAAAAAATCAACCTCATTCTTCTCAATCACAACAGGTCAAGTTCACTCAGCTGCCCTTGCTGGCTTCTCACTTCATCTGAAGTTAAAGAGATGTGCGATGCCAACAACCCGAAGACATGTCCATCAGGACAGGAGCCCGTACCAGATGTTTGTGGTTGTTGTCTCACGTGTCTAAAGGTAGTTATTGTATGAATATGATTTCCTCAAAACTTTAACTATATGATATCTTTATGATAGATATGTGGTTCGCCTTTTTGCATGTTTATATTCATCATGTTCATACAAACTTGGTATCTTTCTGTAAAAATTATGAATTTTGCACCACAAACACAAAGAAAGACCTGGGTTGTGTTTCATAAAGCGGCGCGTAGGTCTACGCACGACTGTACGAACGACTGGTGACCCATTCTTCGGTGCAATTCAGCGTCAAGAGTAATCATTTAGTGCGAGAAAGGATCACCAGTCGATCGTACAGTCGTGCGTAGATCTACGCACAGCTTTGTGAAACACAACCCAGGTTTGTTGTGCATGTCATCAAATTGGCAACATTTCTGAAAATCTTTACTGTTTTGCTCATGTTTTCAACTCTTTAAAAATCCATAACTTTTTAATTACTTGTCCAATTTTCTACAAACTTTTTTTGTTCTGCTTGCCTATTTTTTCTGCTCCTGTTATAAAAAATGTATTACTTTTGGGTAGACTCTTCTTTTAACATTACCCTTTAGCTGTATTCCAAGAAAATCTATTTCTTTTAAGACCCTTTCCCGCGATTGAACATTGATGTACATGCTGACCAAAATTTTCAGCGTTAGTAACAACAACTCCCCATATTTGTTTTCTCTCCAGCTTGAGGGCGAGGAGTGCGGAGGACCATCATTGGCATTAGGGGAATGCTCAACGGGACTAGAATGCCTGAGTAAAACGAACGAGCCTGTCCATCTACTGTCATCTGTCATCGGGACGTGTCAAAACGCGTCAGCACCCCCGCAGCGGCAACAACAACAACAACAACAGGAGAAAGAGTCCGCCGAGTCCGCCGAGTCCGCTGGAAAACGTTCTGTTCCCGAGACTTACGGAGAGTGGTACCGCCCAGGGCTGCTTGACATCTTCGGGCCAATGGGGCCTCCGCCATCGCTGAACCACGCGGATAAACTACCGGTACCAATCAAGAGCGCGGAACCGCACATGACCGGACCGCGCATGACCGAACCGCGCAAAAGTGGACCACGCAACAGCGGATCGCGCAAGAGCGGAAAGACGGATAAAAAGGAGGAGAAGAAGATGGAGAAGAAGAAGGAGAAGAAACTTAGGAAGGTATTGAAGAAGAACAATAAGAAGGAGATGAAGGAGAGAATGAGAAAGATGAAGGAGGATCGAAAAGAGATGAAGCGGAACAAGAACAAACGAAAGCAGAACGGGTCGCCGAACAAAGAGAATATGAGAATTAGAAATGACATCCCCAGGTTTTACTGAGAATCGAGGATATCCGCAAGTCTATGGATGAAAAATAGATAATTGAACTTGACATGATGTCGAATATGATACAATACTCCGGGAATCATCAGCCTGTCTCTGTGGAGCAGGTGAACAGACCGCAGACCAAGTGACATCATCTACGACTGCCCGGTATTCCAACCACCTAATGGGATATGACTGACCTATCGAACCTCTGTGATGCCCAGACTGACTGGCTCACCCAACTGCAGGATGTGGCATAAAACACTACTACACTCATACGAAAGAAGATATGATACAATTTTGAAAAAACGATATTCTCAGATAGTCGTTATATAGACCGTTCCCCGGAGGCCAAACCCAGATACGACAACTCCCACAAGGAAATCTCTCCAAGGGGACAACTGCCCCGAACAAGAACTTGCTCCCCCGCCTGGGATCAGCTCACCATGCGATTCACGATAGGACTTGGGAACTCCAGTTATCCTCAAGGGATTTGCTCTCCGGGGAATTATCCTCGGGGATTTCCCTCAGTGAAAGCTGTCATCAGGGAAATATATTAATCGGGGATTTGCCCGCATTGGGGGGGGGGGGGAGTCGTCCTCCGACAAAAAAAAATGCCCTCGGGAAATTTGTCCCTCGGAAGAATTGTCCTCAGGAAAAGTTGTCCACCGGGGCAGTAGTCCTAATGGGGGAATCGTCCGCCGAGTTGTCTGGGCTGTCCAAAAAAGTCCTCAGACATACAACAAAGTCATTTTGCTGGTCCATCTCTATGTATTATTTTTATGTCTCGAACCTCATAATATAAGTTTCCTCGGCCAATTTTTCCAGTTCTTAGGTGATTAAGGAATGCGATCGTTCAATTTCGCCCAAATCACGTATATGCTCTAAAGGTAAAGTATTTTGAAAACATTTTACAATTAAATCTTGCGTCACACCTATGTGTTTTAGCCTGCGTCGTCCTGTTCTCCCTTGACGGACAGCATACGCGGATCAGACGGTGGACTGACGTTCGGCTTGCGTTCAACGAGCGTACGACGAGCGTCAGTCCACCGCAAGACCTGCGTCTTTGTGCGTCAAGGGAGCGTTTTTAGCTTCCAAAAACGCTGGACCGACACAGGCTAAAAACGCAACGGTGTGACGCAGGCTTAACTGGGCAAACATATAACATGATTCCCGATATCATTACATTTCATGGGCCAAATGATTTCGCTGTAATAAAGTTTCACTTTACCCAGGGCGGTGTTTCACCAAATCGTTCTTTAAGTTACGCACGACTTTAAGATCGACTGGTATCAATTTTTGCGCTGAATGCGCGTACTATTATGAATCATTGCGCACAAGAAGGGATACCAGTCGAACGTAAAGTTGTGCGTAAAGTCTTTCTTATCTTGGTGAAACACCGCCCAGGTACAGCTATTTTACGGGAGTCAGTGCGAGAGAGAGCAACCAAAGTTAACATTCGGTAAAATATTGCCCTTTTCTGTGATACTGGGGCAACATAATCAAAACGGGTTGTAAATACTCTATATTGGTAGACATATAGGCTTTAGGTAGATAAATGGTTTATTGTATATAAAACTCATCTGCAATAATCAGTTTAATAAAATTCCTAAGTTTTTACATTTTATATTTTAACGTTTCATCATGTCTCTAATTTTGCATTGTTTATCCCCTTCATCTTATTTATTCTTAATCCCAAATGCAATTTTCATTTTTTCAATTCAGTAAATCATCATCTCGAAATGGTGTGGATTTTTTAATCTTTTTCTAAACTTCTTTAATTCATCTATTTCAAGTATCATGCTTCATTTTGAATCCTTATGTTTTATTATATGTACTTTTAAAGTATAATGTACACGTTGTAATTATGATCAATTATAATTGAATGTATTTTAACTGCACGGCCCCATTGGAAAACAGCATGTGCTGAACTGGGTTTCGTCTTTAAATAAATGTATCAAATCAAATCAATCAATTCTCAGTTACAAAGCTGAATTGTGATTTTATTTACTAATCCAAAATGATAAAGATTTTCTTTATGCGTTTATTTTATAGGATAATTATAAAGAGGGTATTTACTTTGTTAAAATGAGAGTCTATCCCAAAATAATATTTCTTCAACACGAGCAGAAAAATTAGATGAACAGAACAAAAAAGAGTTTGAAAAATTTTAACAACTGGTAAGAAAGTTATGAATGTTTATATATTAAACAAATTGGCAACTGATGACGTCATAGGTGCACAACTGTCCATTTATTACATTCATATCAATGTCATAAAATGTTACGTTTTCCCCCAAAAATATGATTTTCTCAAAACTTTAACCGTAGGATATCTTTATGATAGATATGTAGATCCATTATGCATGTTTACATTCATACAAACTTTGTATACTTTTGTAAAAATGATGAATTTTCCACCATATCTATAACGAAAACCCCGGTTAGTTGTGCACCCATGACGTCATCAAATTGGCAACACCTCTGGAAATTTCCACTGATTTGCCCATTTTTTCAAATCGTTAAAAATTCATAACTTTTTTTTATTACTTGTCCGATTTTGTTCAAACTTTTTTTTTTACTCACCAATTTTTTTCTGATTGTGTTATACAAATTATTATTGTTGGGTAGACTCTTCTTTTAAAACCGGCTAACGTGAATCAAGTTAATGTATAGCACAAATTGTTATGTCACAAATTATTATGTCAACTATATCAAACATTGATGTTTTGTGTTAAAAATATTTAATTCAAGAATCAGTAATTATTGTTTATAGTCGTCACAGAAGTGGTACTATGTTATATTTTCCCGTTATAGGGAATTCATCATAAGTATATAATGTATATATGAAATAAAGGTTTTTGTATATATCCTATCTATTGTTTATGATTTGTAGCTTTATTGGATTGAATGTTTATTTCAAACATTTATGCGAACAATACTTCTTCTTTGATACAATCTGAACGCAGTAGTCTGTAAAAAAGGAAAGGAAAGGATGTAGTTTAGAGGCGTGTATCATTCAATTCTGAATATTTACGCCAGAAGAAGAAGAAGAGAGAAAGAAGATCGCCATCTTAACGTCTCCACCCGAAAGACGGTATGCGACCTGGTCTCGAACACACAGGCAGGAACGAACCCAAGTCTCTATGACTGTCCCGAACAGATGGATTTCAGCCGCACGCCACGGCGCACTATAGCTCATAGCGCTCGAAAAGCGGCAAAAAACCAAAAAATTCAAAATGTTCTATACAACTTAAAATTTGTATTTGGATACTTAGGAAAATATAGACAAAGAAGTTTGAACAAATTAGACAATGTTTTGATGTAATACCGGACTACTTTATATGATATAATGATATGACTATAGATAGAACACAAATTTATTGACGCCCATTAGATGGTTTTATTTTTGAGCTTTTTCCGGGGTTCTTTGATCTCTCTTTAAGTGGAATCTGTATAACTGAAATTAATATAGAAAACAAAATCAGTTTGAAAAATATAATATTTCATTTTTTCTTGCACATTCAATTTTGAGGTACACATGTTTAAAAATTAAAAACAAAAATCGTACTTTCTCAAGTCCAAAAACCAATGAGTTCCACTGAGTTCCACTTTGCGTTTTGCATAGTTATATTCCACAGGGTATCGGTATTCAACAGAAGAAATAAAAATTTGCGCGTTCTTGCGCCTTTTTAAATTATTCACATTTCAAAAATCAATGTCATCAATGTCACGGAGACTCCTGCAAGACCAGATTTGAAGTATAATCCTATTGTTC
Source organism: Temnopleurus reevesii (assembly GCA_036244855.1). Classification (NCBI taxonomy): domain Eukaryota; kingdom Metazoa; phylum Echinodermata; class Echinoidea; order Temnopleuroida; family Temnopleuridae; genus Temnopleurus; species Temnopleurus reevesii. Next base: position 3,765 of record BQKZ01007594.1, on the reverse strand, counting down.
GAGTGGGTGCTCTAACAATGCTCATGCAGCACCCTCGAACATGTCGAACAATCGTTTGTCGGGTCCTGTATTGTATTACAATACAATACAATACAAAATGTTGTTTGTCAAGGCTTTACCGAGTTAAACTCGGTAAAGCCTTGACAAACAACATTTTGTTCAGTGTAATACTTTGTCGTTCATGTCCATTTCAGCTATCTAACAGTCTGCTCCTTAACCGCATCGATACAATATAAAAATGAAGAGAATTGATGTCATCCCTATGATAAAGGAAAAGGGAATAAGTTAGATGTTACTGGGAATATTAATAGAAGAAATAATCAAGAATAATTGGACAGAGTAGGGTATGAAAGATCTAAAGCGAACATAGAAATGTATTCGTATTTATTTTTATATTTTCTTCCAAAGTTTAATGGACACAGTTACAACAAAGTATATTCGAAATGATTTATTTATGTTATGTATTTATATATTGACAGGCAAATCTATGTAATTGTCTTTTTGTTTTAATTTTATTAATAGAAAAAAAAAATGCAATTCAATGAAGCTTTTCTATGATGATTTATCAAATGTATACAAAATTGAAACATGTTGGATGAAACATTTGTGTTTGAGCTTTGGTGTGTATTGATCAGTTGTGTAGTGAGGAAAATTAGATTATGTGAAAACGAATGATAAAAGGGTAATATAAAGAAAAGAACGAGGAAAGACTTATTTTAGAATGAAAATCCACCAGATTCGAACCTATATTCAAATATATATTAAGTTGTGATTTCTCTATAAATCTACCCTTCTATCTACTGTCTTCAATGGGTTCTCCTTCATTTAACGAAAGATGCTTTTAAAGCGAACATAGTACTTGAAATCCATCCGTTTCGACATTAAAAACGGCTTCAACTTTATGTCTTAACAAATGTTTGTCATGCCAATTGGCAACAATGGGACACGTGATATGACGTATGTTATATAACCTATCTGCAAGCAGTTTATTATATATCTTATTGTTTATTGTTTTAACCCCCTTTCAATGTTTCAGGCAAAAGGAATTTTTTTTTCATTGATTCGGGTTAGATACATTCATTGATTCAACCTTTTGAAGATTAAAAAAAGCATTCATGGAGTAAATTTGATTCTTAAAACAATAAGTAATTGTAAGTTTACTGACATTAGGTCACCAAATGCCGTACAGTAATTTGTGAAACGAAACCTCCGTTCAATGATTATTAAAATATGCATAAATTTCCTTTTTCTTGTCGGAATAACTTGAAACTTTTTGTTAATCTGTTCGTCTGATGATATCAATCATTTATGCATTTATGCAAAGCAATATTTTTCTTAGGCATAAATAGTATTTACTGCTCTCTTGCATGAAAAACATTATTCATGATGATTCAAAGTATGTAACAACGCGTGTATAATAATAGCTGGAGTTGACAAAACTTGAAAATAACATCAGACATGAATTCCTTGACCCTGAAAACCCCTACTTCGATATGAAATATGTCATTATTCATAGACTAAACAATTTTTGCCGTTTTAAGAGCGATCCGAGGCATAGTGCGGCGCCTGTTACTGGAGGATCACGGTTTAAGAGGGCGGTATAACGAATTTTGTGGAGTTAGGTATTGATCAAAATAGTTATTACAGTATCACCTTTTATTTTGTTTCGTTTGAACCGCCCAAGTTATGTCAGATATATTATAGAGACTTCTGCCTTTGGACTCTAGCGCTTCCCAAAACGTATTCATAACGAATAGGTCACGTGCGTAAGTTCCGCTACAGTTTACAAAATACGTTACTCATAAGTTATCAAATCCTTCTCGAAAACGCTATGCTTACGTTCAAATGGTTATGAATACGCTTTGTTACAGCCCAAAGTTATCAGCCAAGTTACAGCCTAAAGTTCAGCGTATACCAACATTTTAGATATAGATTTGCATACACCGGTATACTCTGACTAACACTGCGAGCAGAAGGGACAAAGGCATGTGACAAATATTAAACAACAAGAGCTAGATGGACACAAAAGAAATTTCCATCCTTCTCATTCTGTGAAAAATATTGGACAAGAGTCGCAATTGGAAATTTCTCTTTTGATCATGAAGCTATTGTGAATTATTGAATGAAGTTGTTTACATTGTCCCAGTCTTTTGTCCCTTCTGCTCACAGTGTAAAACCTCAAGGCGCGGAGTACTTTTGAGTAACGTACAAATGATAAACGTTTGTAAACGTTTGTCTACAATTGCACTATTCTTGTGGGGCGTAGGACTTATGGGTCATAATCAGTCGACAAACATCTAGAACTCTTCTGTTCGCATTTTTTTCTCGAAAAGATTGCCTCACACAGCAAAGTTTTCAACATATCGTCTGTGTTTTCACGAAGTGACGGGATCCAAAGTTACAAATCCATTGAAACGTGTCGTCATATATAGAATTACTACGTTGTTCGATAGGATGCCCGTTGAGTTGGCGCTATGTCGGGATTTATTTGTCCTCATGAAACGTACCCTTTGGCTCCCGTCACTAAATGAAAACACGAACGATGTGCAAAAGCGTGGATCAACGTATGCAACACGTACACACATCGTACTCGACGTACGCCACGGCCGTATTTGCCAACGTTTCCGTGTTTTCACGAAGTGACGGGAGTATTGTTGCATGGAGACAAAGAAATCCTGACATAGCGCCAATTCAGCGGGCATCCTATCACACAACGTGTTAATTCTATGGAAGGACACGTTTCAATGGATTTGTGACTCATTTCGTGTAACAATACCCTCTGACTCCCGTCACTTCGTGAAAACAAGGACGAATTTCGTACTACTTCGCAGGCAGCTCATCATTGAATTATATTTTCATATCATACAAATGTCCTTTTTCAAAGCGCCACATTGTAACTGACGTTTATTAAAATCATTTATTTATTCTTCCGAAAGAACAACACAATATAAATTTCAATAATATTATTCACTTTTATTTAGTATTTATTTATTTTATTCATTTTATTACAGTTTCCTTTAAAAACAGGATAGGTGAATTTAGTGTACAATATATAATTCAAAAAAGAAAATCATTAAAGTCATAGCTAACACATGTTGAAGGCGAAATCTCAAATTCGTCCAATCCTGAGTTGCGACTGATTTTCAAATGCTGGGTCAAATAGGCTAACGTACATTTCACGATGGGTTTTTTTTCTCACAATTTTTGTGATCCTGGGGCCAATTGCACGAAATAGTCTTAGCTATCCTCTTCATGCAAAGGCATCTTCACTTCTTGTGCCACCCTCTTAACATAGTCGTATCGACGCTAATGTATATGTTACGAGGATGGCACAAGAAGTCAAGACGTCTTAGCAAGAAGAGAATAGCTAAGACCATGATGATGATGATGGTCTCTTGTATAGCGCCGGTCTCCGCCTCAGTTGGGCGCTCATGGCGCTCGAATTACTCAAAATAATGTCTCACAGATTTCAATGTCAGTGCTATGGTTTATCTTTCAGTCCAAGAACTCCCAACGGTGGTATGATGTGGTTGTTCTTGGGACGACAAGGGAGTGGGGAAGAATCAAAGGTTGATTGTGTCTCTGCTCTCCTGATAAAGTGGGGAAGACCATTTCGTGCAATCGGCCCCTGGCCTCGGGAATGTCCACTATATATATGCTATATGATGGATTTTCTAAACACTGTCGAAAATGTGAAAATAACCGCACGTTACAGGGACCATGGAACAGGTGGTTTGTGTGTTTGGAGGGGGGGGGGGGGGGGGG
>BQKZ01007593.1:18666-38704 GCA_036244855.1 Temnopleurus reevesii | reverse complement strand
TGAAAGTCTTGAATTTATATGGAAATACACCTCACATATATTCTAAAATGGTTCTCATCTCTGTACATGTAGATGGTTTTGCCTTCATTTTTCTGATCACTTCCTCCGCTTACTTTTTGCAGGATAGAGATTGTTTCAACTTTATACGCGTCGCAGAAATGATGAGTAACAACATGCTTCTTGTGTGTGGAACCAATGCACTCAATCCCAGGTGTTATACATGCAACGTTACAAGAAATAATGCGGTAAGTCATTCTTTAATATACATGTAATCTCTGGTTTACTGAAAGTCAATGAATTGAGTTAATTGAAATGAATTGTCTCAAGTACCCCAAACTATGAATAGATGACAATGTGAAAGATTGGTTTTAAGAAAAATAAATTAACAGATGAACAGTAAATAATGAGTAGTATTTCTTATACAGTAAAGCTGCAAAATTTGTTGTGATTAAAAGGAAAGAGAAATGTTTTTTGATGAATAAGTTTAACTCCTTCACTAGCAAACTTGAACTTGTCCATATGCACGCTGGCTTGTGCCCAAAAGCAAGCATTTACTGTTGCGTCAAAAGCAGCCTTTACACCTTCAGGCTTGCGGCCAACAGTCCTAATTATAATAACACACAGGTCTGAACAAACGCTCCAGGCCATGTCTGCAGCTTCCATCATGAACCTAAGAACGATGTTCCCACTGACCATCTTTACTCCGTGGACATTGGTGATTGTTTTATTATTTTATTTTTTTTTGGCTGTTATAGAATTCTGTGTCAGAAATCTGCGCATAATTTTATATCCAAAATAGGAAGACAACAACTTGTCATATGAATAGAGGCCTAGCGGTCATCGCGGCTAGTAGTCTCAATGACAGCTATTTTCGTTAGAGGCTATACAGTAGAGTGTATTGCAGCAAGAGGCCCGGGCTAAAGGCTATACCAAAAGCAACTGAGCTCAGATTTGGTCAAGACCAAGTATTACTGAATTTGCCAGAATTTTCGCTCATCAGAACTCCCATAGTCTTGTGTATATTTTAGTCTTTCAAAACATGAAAATAACAAATGGCTAATGTGTGAAAAGGTCCGATATTCAGTGAATTCACTAAAATTTATGTAAATAAATAAAGAGAACTGCTGAAACTGCTTATCCGATAATTGGAGATCTGTAAAATTTTATAAGAGCTTGAGCTTTCGATCCTAGCAGAATCCTAATCATAAGCAAATTTATGTATGTAGAAATATTGGCTTGTACAATAATTAAAGAGAATAGATCCATTGTTCAATTATATACAAAAATATTTAAAGAATTGTTGATGTTGATTTTGTGATCAGGGTATTCAAGAAGTCAGCTGCTCGGGTCCTCGAGGAGAAGGTCATTGTGAGTTCAGTACCAACCAAGGCCATTGAACTGTCGATATTAGCGGTATCGCACCCCAAAATGCCCAAAAATCTTCCCAAATCGGATTGTAAACCAATCATGGGGTATATGGTTACCTTAAAACTCACTAGGACAATTGTATACAATATTATTGTTTTTTTTTTTTTTTTTTCATCAGGGTATACAAGAAGTTAGCTGCCCCGGTCCTCGCGGGGAAGGTCATTGTGAGTTCAGTACCAGCCAAGGCCATGGCACTGTTGATGGTAGTGGGATCGCACCCAAGCACTGGGAGCTCAATGCAACGGCCAAATATACTGGTATGTAAGAGGGGGTTGCTATTACATAACATTGTCAGCATGTGTGTATGAAGAGCATCTGTAAGGTGATATTTTCGTTGCAGATACTTAGATAACATAATGAATTATGTGTTTCTTATACAAGTGATATCCAATCACTTTGAACACTTATTTGGGAAGTGGTGAAAGAGACTCGAGATAATTCCTAAAATAGTTTTATTCCAGTGGCTGCATTGCATAACTTGCTTAGTAAATAGGGTGCATTGCGCTTTATGAATCACTGATCCCATTAGATTGAATGAAGTGCAATAAAACGTTTACGTCACAATGGAGTGCAATATAACCTTTACGTTTGCAATGCTATGTAATGTCCTGGAAAGTTTACATAACGTTGTTAGCATGAGTGTATAAATAGGATCTGTAAGTTGATACTTTCATTATAGTTTCTTAGACAAAGTTCATTAGGAAATAATGAATTATGTATACAAGTGATATTCAATCACTTTGAGCACTTATGAGAGAAGTAGTGAAGGAGACTCAACATAATTCCTAAAATAGTTTTATTCCAATGACTGCATTGCACAACATCTTTAATAAATAGGTTAGATTACACATTGTAATTGTTGTACTCAAAACCCATTAGCTTGAAAGGAGTGCATTATAACGCTTACGTCACAATCGACGTTTTTATGTTGTGTAATGTTTTCTTATGTTTGCGTAACCTTGTCGACATGAGTAAATAGGATCCGTAAGGTGATACTTACATTGCAGATTCTTACATCCATTTGGAGATATAAATTTTGTATTTCATAGACAAGTGATATTCAATCACTGTTAATACTTATGAGAGAAGTGGTAAAGGAAATTAAAAAATGATTTTTTCTAAAATAGTTTATATTCCAATGGCTGTATTGCACCACTTCTGTAGTAAATAGGCTATGATTGTTGCACACTAAAACCAATTAGAATTAATGGAGTGCAATATAACGCTCAGGTCACAGTTTACACTTTTAATGTAGGGTAATGTTTGATAAAGTTTACATATTCATGTCGACATTATTGTATGAATAGAATCTGTAAGTTGATACTTTCATAGAAGACCCTTTATAACATCCGTTAGAAGTAAATGAATTATGCAATTCTTTTACAAATGATATTCAATCCCTGAGAGCGAAGTGGTGAAGAAGTATACAAATAATTCCTAAAATAGTTTATTCCAATGGCTGCATTGCATAACCTCTTTATTAAATATGCGACAGAGAATAATTTAACTTCTCACATTTCATTAACAGTTATAGATTTATCTTACTGTACAGTCCTATGTGAAAAAGTTGTGAAACAAAATATCTTTTGTGTAGCAATCACGCTAAAATGCATATCAAATTGCGATACTAAACCAGGAAAATTATTCCCTGTGCTACATTTAAAGCCATTAGATTGAATGGCGTGCAATATAACACTTACGTCACAATCTTTGTTTGTATGTTGTGTAATGTTTTCTTAAGTTTGCGTAACCTTGTCGACATGAGTAAATGGGATCCGTAAGTTGATGCTTTCATTGTAGATTCTTAGATATTATCCTAGATAATTATGTATTTCTTATAGAGGTGATATTCAATCTCTGTGATCACTTATGAGAGAAGTAGTAGAGGAGACTCAAAATGATTTCTAAGATACTGTACATGTATAAGCTGAACTTTTCATGGACCTTGCCCCGTGATTATGTCCTTTTAGTATGATGCACATTCATATGAATACAAACACTCTAGATAATAAACACAAAAATAAAAACATGCTAAAATGTAAAACTGGCCTCAAAATGAAAAAAATATCTGCACATGAAAATATTGGCTCATGGAGTACCATAGGTTTTTTTTATTCCAGTGGTTACCTGTACATTACATTGCATTACTGTACTTCTCTATGTTCATGTTGTGTACCATCTTAGATCATGTCTTGCATAGAGTAATAAATGTTCATGTCCTTTATATTGTTGTTATGAGTTTCTCTATTGTTTATTGTATAACATTAAAAAATATACTTTGTAATAAAGCACCAAGGATCATCGTAGATATGGGTATTTCCAGGAAATTGTTGTACTAAAAAAGTGCATCTCTTGAGAAGTGTAAATGAAATTGCTTGAAACCTAAGACTGTAATTATTAATAAATACTACGGTATCTGTTGCAGTCATATTAAATTTACTTGATTGTTGACATATTAAAGAGACTAAATAAAGCTGTTGAATTGCCAATATGTATCTGAAAGTTTTTTGCCGCCTATCCCAATATTGAATTTCAACTCAACCTTATTTAAAGCAAAAATAGTCCCTTTACCCCTTTGTACTGTAGGTCTATATGACAATGATGGAATGTACATGTAGGGCTTCGATCAAATTTGCTGTGTGCAAATGTATCAATATGCCTAGAATAGATAAGAAATTAAAGTTCTCAGATCTATCTCTTCATTGACCACTCTTGTGCTCTTCACTTGTGGTTCTCTCACCGCTCGTGATTCCTTCACCTGAGGACGAGTTAGTTAATTCTTCTCGGAACATCATGTTTTTTAATCTTTTTCAAGCTCTTGCTCAGTCCTTCTCAGGACTATTTCTTGAAAGAAAACCCTACACCACATGGTGCAACCGCAAATCTTTTTTTAATGTTTACCACACCGTGCAAGATCTAGTTTCCTTCACTAATACGTTTTGTATTATTCAATTTGTTGCATTTTATATGAAAGAATCTTCTTTTTCTTTGTTTCAGATGGGCAGATATTCCTAGGAGTATCGCAGACCTACGGGAAGTCCGAGACATCGATCGCAAGAGTTAATGTCTACCCAGGTGGTTCCAACCCTTCTGATACATCATTCACCGGTCGTATTGAAACTACATCATACTTCTCTAGATCAGTTAACAGTAAGTTATGTTGGTCTGTTTGTATCTGTATGGTTTAGTCCGCAAAATGTCCACTCCAGACACATCATCGATAATCTGATGATAGTGAGAAGGTTCACTGCAGGCTGTATACATGTGGTTTGCTTTCGTATTAAAAATAGCTAATAACTCTAATTTAATAGTTTTAGTTATTATGAACTCAATGGGTGACTTCAAGTACGGTGTTCGGTTTTGGTGTTGGTGTTGAGAGAGCAAAACAGTCCGTAAACCGAGCTCCAACACCGTTGGTCAGGTTACAGAAGTGATACAGAAACGACCGGAAATACGTCAGTATCTTGCAAGGTCTACCCCAAACACCGACAGACTTCAAGTTTGGTGTTGAGGCTGGTGTTGGGTTTGCTGCAACACCAACACCAGCGTTCAACACCGTACTTGAAGTCACCCAATGTGTACTGAGCAGCAAACCTCTGTGTGCTATAAAAGATTTTATAAAGACATTTTCATATTGAATTACAGGAACTTTTTTTGTAGAAAATGTGTGCAAGCCGATGGTAATGTAAAAATATTATTATATCCCCTCCATTATCAGCTCCTCCATTTTCGAAACATTCTGCTGTTTGTGAATTGTAGGTTTTTCTATGAACCGGGGTTCATTAACGTTGCTAGAATGAAATTTAGGTCAGCAGGGATGTACTAATGCTCGTTTCAAATTCATTGATCAAAAATAAGTCTCAAGCTACACGTATATCATTATCTAAGCTGACATTACACATTTTTCTACCCATTTTCAGGGGCCGATTTTGTTGGTGAACCGCTTGTAGTTGGGGATCGAGTGTACTACTTCTATAGAGAGCTTGCCGTGGAGCATGAAAACCAGGGCAATATGATATACAGCAGAGTAGCCAGAGTGTGTAAGGTGAGCTTCATTTCACGTTGTTTGATTTTTACATTCTGTAGCCACAAGAGGGCGCTCAGAAAATGTATAGTGTATTTGGCAAATTTGCCATTTTCCAAATACATAGATGAATATGTCGAACCCTCAGGTATCTTTGCTCATTTACTTCAATTGATTATTACATTTTGTAGTCACGAGAGGGCACTCAGAAAATGTATAGTGCATTTGGCAAATGTGCCATGTTCCAAAATCATGACAAATATGTCGAACCCTCTGGTATCTTTGCTCATTTACTTCAATTGATTTTTACATTTTGTAGCCACAAGAGGGTGCTCAAAAAATGTAAAGTGTATTTGGCAAATGTGCCATGTTCCAAGAACATGACAAATATGTCTAACCCTCTGGTATCTTTGTTCAATACTTCAATGGATTATTCTCCATACCGCAGCTAGATCATGTGCAGCTCCATGTTGTAAAGCCTGAAAAAGGCTTTTTAGTTTACTTGCGAATGTGCCATGTTCCATAAACATGACAAATATGTCAAAACTCAGGGTATTTTGCACAACTGCAAAACATCTTTAAGGTCCTACCGCAGTCTTTTTTTAGGGTTATGAGCTGCATTATTGTAATCACTACGTCCCTTTTCACTTTATTATTTCCACACATGAAGCAGTATGTGGGACAGTGCAATATTTCAAGCCCCAGACACCGCCCATTTAATGAACATTTTTTTAACTTACTGCTCAGTTGTAGGATTTCTTGCTAAATCATTCGGCAAATATTCTTTATTTATAGTTTTGACCATTTTTTTAAAATATTGCGCAATCCTGTAACCATTCAGTTTTTCCCAGTCATTACTAAAACTAGATTTAACTGCATTTAAGTATCATAGATAGTGCACTATAGTGATACAATCACTACCAATTTTTAAAATACATATTTCTATGATTTTTTCTTTGTCAAGAAAAGATTTAGGGGTCATTCTGTACTTTTCTTTAAGATTTTGAAGTACACTGTCATTTAAATGATATAGAGTCACCAAAACAATGATGCTTATAACCTTGAAATAGTGCTACGTCTTGTTTTCGTACACCCATTAGTGTAGAATTTCTTGCTAAACGCACTCAAAACAGTGCAGAACTATTTATTATCCTCATCTATCCACTTGCACGATCCAGGAAGTATATGTGCTTCTCATATAACACTTCACTCGCAAGCCAGTAGACCCTGGTTTTATGTTTCGCACAGTTGCCGCGCTGGAAAGCATCAAAGTGCTTTCTAGTACAAAAAGTTCAAAGAGACAAGTAAAGTCAAGTTCCTTGTACATTTAAGGGTCGAGAAGTGATCTAAACAAAAATATTAGACTCAATTTCATTCACTTGTAGAACGTGAAAGCAGGGTTGTGTAATCATTTGAAAGTATAATATTTATTGTTCATTGGAGTAATGATTAAACAAAAATATAAGATTCAATTTCAAGCACTCTGCAAAATACTTAGAAAGTGAAAGCAGGGCTGTGTAATTATTTGAAAGTATACAATTTTTTGTTCATTCTTTGTTACAAGGCTGAACAAGGAAATGCCAGTATTGTATGTGCCTATAAATCATTGCACAAGTGTTTTGCCATCATTATTAGTCTGAGTTATTGGTGATCAATTGACACCATTGAATCAATCAAATATATGCAAACAATGATATCAATTACATGCAAAGGTCTATCTATCATTCATCATTGGACTATTCTGTGTTATCAACATGGTTGCTTTAAACAATTGTCTATGAAAATTTGAAGATGATTTGTAAATACATTGTTCTAGACTCCGAGTTTGCACTGTATGAGGAATATAGTTAGTATTATGTTATCAAAATTAAAGAGCAGCCCACCTCTGGAATTATCATGTTCTCATTGAATAAAGAAATGAAAAAGCAAATGGACAAACTGAAAATTGGAGCGAAATCGGACGTTCCATTCAAAGTTATGAATTTTCAAAGTGAAGTAAAAAAGATCCTAGCCGAATCTTAATCTTAAGCAAAATGACCAATTTTCTAAGTATCAATGAGATCCTGATCCCTGCAGATGATGGGGATCCTTGCAATCGGCAACCCTCCATTCACATTTTGAAAATGGATCAATGTAGAATTTTGTTTTGAGGTTGAAACAATATTTTCCATGTTACATGTAGTAGCAATGTTGATACATCATTGTTCATCATCTTTCATAGATGTTTGACTCAAGATTTTTTTCAAGACCATTTCTTACACGTGCTAAAAGAGAAGTGTCTAATTACTCAATACATTGTGTAGGCAATATATCAAATAATGATGAAACTATGATATTGAACATTTATTATCATTTCAATATCCTGTTTCGATATAAGGTAAATATATAATAGTATGCTCGTTGTTTGTGTACAAGGTACTTAAAATAACTCCCCATTAACACTGATGACATTAAGAAAGTGTATAGTTTCTGAAATATTCAATTCTTTATTGGAATAAATCCCAATAAACACTGATGACATTAAGAAAGTGTATAGTTTCTGAAATATTCAGTTCTTAAAATTTATCAATAAAATTTATCAATTCTCATGAAAAATGTAAGAAAAAAAATGCCTGTTGCAAGCTCTTGTTCACACAGCCAAATAATGGAAAGGACACACAAAATAACAAGCTCACCTACCTAAAAGGCTTACAAGGAGCCTAATAGGGACGTACAGAGCCTAATTTGATCACGGGTGAGCAGTTTAAAAGCCCTCTTTCTCGTTAGCTATTAATCCACATCATGTCAGATAAAGTTATTTTGGGTTAATTTTATGCACTAGCCAATATACCAATTATATTTTTTTGCCTCATATACCCTTAAGAGAATTTACTGCTCCCCATATATCTGAAATGCACGAAAAAAAGAAAATAAAAAATTTTCAATACAATTGGAAGGCGATATATCAAATAGTGACGAAACTTTAAATACATACATTATAATTTCAATATTGTGATCTTTTGATATATCGTAATATTGTGCGACCTCAGTATGATTAAGTAATTTTTAATCAATAATTTCAGGATGATAATGGAATCAACTACTACTGGTCCAGTTTTCAGAAGGCTAGACTGAGCTGCTCAATTGGAAGTGGTGCTATGCAATATGACTACAATGAAATACGTAAGTACAATGTGTCCCTGTTAACCAGTACGATGCTATACATCTTTATAATTTGATAAGATTTTGTGACCTCTTAGCAAAATTCCACCTCATGTAATTTTTTGCTGTAACTGAATGCACTTTAGTAAAGCCCCAGTCAGATACATAGAAGCCCGGAACCAGCAAGATTCATCACAATTCAACATGATACTCGGTCCAGTTCAGTAATTTGTACTCTAAGTTTTGTGTCCTCAATCATTTTTTATATTGGTACTGTACTTTTACTGTGTTTTCTGAGGTTTTGAGTGAGAGCATTAAAGATCTTTGCCTTCTTTTTGCTTGTAAGATAAGATTTTGAGCGGAGTCAAAAATGTTATCTTAAAATGTTGGCAGGTGTGGTGCCAAACCCTTAACTTGACAGTTCATATATTCGAATAGTTTTGAACATTATCTCTCGAGTACTCTGGTGGTATAGCGGTTAGGACACTGGTTTAGTAACCCAGCTGTCAAGGGTTCAAATTCTGCTTTGGTGATTTTTTCACAGTTTCTGAGCCCTCTATCACAGAAGAGTAGCATACGTATGTAACCCCATTAATGGTGGTTGTGAGACAAGCGAATAAATTGCTTTTTAAAATATACTTTCCATCATTCCTGACATACAATTTCTCCCCTCTCTTTCTTTTTCCTCAAACGGTTTCTTTTCTCTCTCTTTATGCTTTCTTTTTTTTACCAGTTCATGTATCAGAACTTTCCTACATGTATGTTCTCTTTTCCTGTCCTATTTTCCATACATTATAATGACTCATTTCTTTACTGGATTAATGTTCTTGTTTTACTCATCATCTCCGCAGAGGATATATTTGTTGAGGAGAGAGGTTCGGATCATTACATCCATGCAGTCTTATCTGGCAATCCGTAAGTGTCATCTATTGTTTTTTCTAAATAAGACCACGGTTGCAGGGAATACATTTTAAGGGGAGTGAGAGCGATTGCTCTCCTAAAGCTCCCCTTAAACGCTTTTTGGGGAGTGATTTATTGAACCCCTTGTAACCCAAATTTTACTACATGAATTCCCAATTTAGCTCCCCTAAAACTCTCTTTGAGAGCATGTAGGAGAGCTATCTGTAGCTCCCCTGCAAATTCTTAAATTCAGTCCTTGGTTTGTAATATCCAGGTCCCAGCACTTTGAGCAGAAGGGATAAACGATTTTGGACGAAGTAACTTACTTCATTCAAGCCTTCACAATAGCTTCATTATTAAACACAAAGGGACATAGCTTTCCTTATCATTGTATGATGCCTTATTGACATACAGCTGCTTATTAAGAGGGAAGGAAATCCTTTTGTGTCTATCTAGCCATTGTTGATGCTTGAATGAAGTTCTTGACTTTGTTCAAAATCTTTTGTCCCTTCTGCTCATGGTGCAGTAACATGAAAGTTGCTATTAATCCCTTATGTGAGAGAGCAATTCTCATTGGTTCCTGGTCCATTTATTGAACGAAAGTGCACATGCAATAAAGATCTTGATTGGCCATTTTTATTGATCAGCAATTAATCGCAAAGTGCTGTAACAGGGCTTTGTACCCCATATGGAATAGCTCTAATGAGGTTTATGTTGTGATCACATGTCCAGTATGCGAACAGGTTGTTTTAATACCTCTACACATTCTGAGTTTTCCAGTTTTATATACAATTCTGACTTCCGCTGTTCTGTATCTGTATATTAGGAGGATTAATGAGCAACTCTTATGATAAACCTCAAGATAAATGAACAAAGCTTTGCAGTCTATACCCCAACAATATTGCATTATTGTAAGCCCCCCCCCTCCTTCCCCACCTCTTCCAACACTTCATTATACAGACCCCAGAATTTTCGCATTATACTGTAAGATCAGAAGAAGAAAAAAAAATTGGGGGGGATGGTTATTTTCGCTTATTTTTCGACCATGAATTCACACAATTTTCCACTCCTAATAATGCCCATAGACTTGAGTACAATAATCTTTCAAAATGTGAATATAACAACTTACTAATAGGAAAAAATGTCTGAAATTAAGTTAATTCCCTAAAATTTATGTAAGCTAAAATATTGGCTTTACAGTATTTGAGAAAGAAGGGTGCACTGTACTTTACTTCTTTATTTGTGTTTGTTGCATATAAGCAAAGAGATTGGTGACAATGGAACAAAACCTCTATTTGAGAAGCCTGGATTTATTATATGCAATAGAACCATACAATGCATTGCAAATAAATCATACAGTGGCTGCAATACAGGGAACAAAATATTTAGTATCTGAAACAATATAGATTAAATTGCTGCCAGCAGAATTTTGACATGGGTTTCTATGGTTTGACCTTCTCTGCTTAAGTTTCAATCGTTTTTATTTGTTTAAACTGAGGTTCAAGGCTTGAGCATAGCTCAAATGACCACAATAATCACACTAACTCTCAATCAACATGCATTCTCTTGGCCTTTATTTGTCATTCTGTAAAAGCCAATATTTTAGCATGCATTAATTTTAGCGAATCCACTGAATTTCAGACATATTTACATGTTACGAAGTTGTTATTATCACGTTCTGAAATATCATTGTACACAAGTCTAGGGCATTATAATCGGTGAAAAACTTTTATGATTTAATGGCAGTGAAGTTGAGATAATTAACCCCCAGTAAAAACCTCAGACAAAAGATGTTCAGGCAATGATCCAGGATTTGTATTATGAGGGCAGAAAGAAGGTTCTTTTGTTGCGACTACCAACTGTTCCAGAATTTGACTTTTGCGAAATAGTAGAAATAAGAATGTGAGTCACCCAGCAGCTGAAACAAATATTTTTTCAGGTGAGAAAACTTGTGGGTGTTGTCATCAGGTGTTTTCTTATGAGAAAATATTTGGTTCAACTGTATTGATTTGTATTTTGTTTGAAACGAAATAAATAAATAAATGAAATGAAATGAAAAATGAAATGGTTCACATTCAGATTGCCATCCTCCTGCATATTCCAGATTGGTAGCATCTTTGCCAATGGCTTGACAAACAAATCAAATTATAATCCTAAATAAAAGTATGTTGTCCCAGATGTGACAGGGAATATTATTGCTTTTCATATTTAATTAGCAATTTAAATGTTCAGGAAACATTTTCAACACTTTACTTTACATCTCTATGTGAAAAAGTTGCTAAACTAAACATCTTTTGTATAGCAATCCTGCTAAAGTGCATAACAAATTGTGATGAGATACCAGGAAAATTGTTCCCTGTGTGAGAACAGGGCGGTCAGCCAATCATTTGATAAGCAAAAAAAGAAATTAAAAATCATAAATAATTAAAATAAGCCTACTGGATCAATATAGGTCATACAGGACCCATCACCTCAAACCTACTTTAGATGACAATTCAATTTCCTGGGTGTTTTATAATTAAAACAATGTCTTGTGTATAAAATGATACTAAATGTGCCTGCATGCTTACTTTAATTAATGTAGTCAGTATAAGTTTATGATATAAAGTAACAGGTGGTACTGAGGAATGCAAAGCAATGACATTAAGATTTAGGGGGTTTCCCCTGAAAGAGCTGTATGAATTACGCATTATCCATTTTATTCCCACTATCAATATTTCTATTAAGAATGCATCATTAATCACTGAAAATGTTAATGTTCTTATGATCTTTGAATTGTGTTTTTGTTATGAATCAAATATTTAGTTGTTTACGAAGAATGTTTCATTGAACCATGGAGGCACAAAGCTTGTAGGAAATAAAGATTGATCTTTAATCAGTATTCAAATTGGCAACATGTATCATTTTTCTCTTCCATTATAAGATAAGAAAAAAATGAAATAAGATGTACTGTAATATCATCTAAAGGAGATTGTGGAAAAAATGAAAACTCTTTCTAGACATGTGTGATGCTAGACATTCAGCTTTCTGGAATGTTGAGATACAGTACTGCCAAATCTTCTTTAAAAGGTCACACTTTACATCTAAAGGTCAATAAAGCTGTACCCTATTTGACGAACCTAATTTTCATGGCTGATTGTGCGTTTCTTTACAGGAACGGCCCACAGAGCTCAGCTGTGTGCGTTTATCGTTTATCAGACATTGATGAAGTCTTTGACCAAAGTAACTTCAGAGGTCCCCGCTCTCCAGATCGCATATGGCTACCCATCGCGAGGAGCAGTGTCCCTATTCCTAGACCAGGACTCGATGTAAGTCACAGAACCAAGAAGTGGGTTTTGATCTATACCAGAACCAAATGAAACCGAGAAGTGGTGCTCCTTGTCCAAGACTAAAGGTGTGTTGCTACCAAGTTGCAATTGATCGCAAATCATCAGCATATCAGTTGCCAATTGTAACGTGCATTTCCATCCTGCATGGCGTGCGCTTTTTTTAATACCAAAAAGCGGATCAGGACTAATGGCTTTGTTGAACATCAAGAAGCAGGGTTCCTAATTAAAACCAGGACTGAATTTAGAATAGAAAATAAGAATACATTTTCTTAATTTAGACCAGACTTGAATACCAAAGTTTTAAGAAAATTCCTTCCTAAACTTCTTTAGGAATTGAAACAGCATATTCATAGAGAAGATTAGTGCTGTTTTAGAAGTTATTCAGCGCTGTAATTGGGAGAAAATTTTAGATTACAAGGAAGTACAATAGAAATTAGAAATGTATTATAAGTTTTATTTTAGATTTACAAAATGTGCATCTGCTGAATTACTACCAAATGATTTGTGCATGAGTCAGAAAAGTGTCTAAATTAGTCAGTTATTTTCAACATAATCTCCTCTTTTTACCGGCATGTCAATATACCCGTACCTGCATAGAACAACATCAAATCATCTATTTTTATTGAATAAACTCGTACCTAGAAGTAGAAGTGAGAAGATTACAATTAAATTAAATTGGGTAATATAAAGAAGGGACTCCCCCGTCTGCCTGCGAAATTAAGGTCCAAACAATTTAATTTCATTGCCTTTTAAACATTAAATGATTTTAAGTCGTAAATTTACAGTTTTTAAATCGGGTCGATCTGAAAGAGGTTATCCCCCTATCCTATCAAATTAAATAGAATGACCTGAAAGCCATGTAAATGATAATTGTATGAAATCAAGACCTTTTANGCTATAATATACTTAACCGAAGAAACAAAATTTTGTCTACTTTACTGGAAAAAGAGGAAAATGTGAAATTTTGTGTACAAAGCGAATGGAGAGTTCTCCATGTTGGCAGCCATTTTGTGCCTGTGTGTTTGCCAATTTAAGGAGCCCATGAGGGGTGTAAATCAAAACTTTGAAAATTCTTAACTTTTGAATGGATCATCCGATTTTGCTCAAATTTTCACAGTTTGTTCATCTTATTTTTCTTCATTTAATGATAACAATTTAATCTCTGAGTGTAATTCCCCTTTAAGTAGAATGACCTGTAAGCCATGTAAATGGATAATTGTATGAAATTAAGACCTTTTAATATGTCAGACCTCACTTTTTTCACTTCACATTACAGACTACATCAGCTCTAGTCATTTTAGATATTTTCACATAGTTTACAAATCAGATATTGAAGTCATTTCAAGTAGGCCCCATGCAAAGGGCATCCAAACAATTTTTTCCTACTTAAAGCCAACAAAAATAATGGACCAGTTGCCCATGAATTCCATTTTTCTAAAATAGTCTCAGGCAATCAAATGTTTGCGTGTTTGTTTGTTTTTTGCTGTTATTTCTTACAGGGGAGTGAAAGCCAAAGAGTAGGTGTCTTGAGGTTGCACTTTTGACATGTTTTGCTTTGACTTTTACATTCATTTTTCAATTTGAGTGTACAATAAAAAAAAAATAATAATTATAAAAAAAGGGGAACAAAAAGAAATTAAAAAGAGAAAAGAAATAAAAAGTGTACCTCTGGCCACATTCAAAGGATTGGGTGTTTGAGGGCAACCAAATAATCTTCTTTTCATGCCTAAGGATGAAACTGTCTGTTTATGACTTCTAGATGATAATACTTGTTCTTTACCATTTTTCCCTTCTTTTTAAGTGCAACAACCCAGCTCGAGACATAAGCTTTATCAGGCAGTTTCCACTAATGCAGAACCTGGCCCCTAGTTTCAATGAATATGAAGCGTCGCCATCAAATAGACAGCCTGATATTCCGCTCTTTGAAGTTGATGGTACGCGATTCTCCTCCATCGTTGTGGATAATACTACCGATGGAGACATCTATTATATTGGTACAGGTATGTATTCATTTATTTATTTATTTCTTACGATTTTGAATTCATTGCTTAATTCGTTTGTTAATGGCATTAATTATAGATTTATCCAAAGCCAGCCCTTCGATATTAGATTAAATCATTTATTTGTATTTCAGCAAGTTAGCCCATTTGATAAATGGTTTACCAAAAATGCAAATTTATATACATTCTCTTTTCACAAGGGTTGTATTTTACAACCCGAAAGCTCATCCCAAATCAGGTGTATCAAGATTGCAAATGATTACTGTGAAACCTTAGATTTAACAATATGAAACTTCACAAAAGGCTGATGGTCATTTCACATGCATAAAACAATCCCAGACCATGAATAACTTTTATAGCACACACAATGAAATGAGGTTAGGTGAATTGTTACCTGGTAGGAATATTTATTCCTTGAAATGCTTGAGCTTTGACAAGCAAAAGCCAGGGTAATAGTAATACAAAGCACCTTGAGAACATGTGAGCAGATACGTGTTGTTGTTGATTTTTGTGTCAGTAGCACTTTATACATGAATGAATATTGGCGTATGCTCTATGAATTGCATGTATTATTATCATTAATTATACATGTAGTTGCTAACTCCACATTGTGTAAGTACTCCGTATTTACAAACTCCTTGCGAACTTCTTGCACAGGAGAACTTAATATTATGCTACAATGTATATATGCAGTAGGTTATGAACAGAAGGCTTGCTTACTCAGTTTCTAAAATACATGTACTTCTTTTCCATTATTTCTGCAAGTCAATTGTTGAGAAAGTTTTTTTTTTATTTGTATGAAATTGTTGAGAAAGTGATGATTAACCCTTTTCCTCTTGCATATTTTGATTAATTTCAGAGGCTGGTTCTGTCCTGAAAGGATATCATCAGAATGGAGAATTCAGAGTTTATGAATTGAAAGTGACGGTGAGTAGAAACTCCCAATCTACATTCTTACTTTATCTGGTTTTGCAGGACTAGCAAAATCAAAATTGATTTGTAATTTGATTTGTATATTGTCGTCATTTCATTACTAAGAGTATCATCACATCGTGAATCTATTGACATAAGAGATTTTTAGCTTACTATCAACGGATCATTTCCCATGCATGTACCAAACACCTTTCTGCTTCACTTTGGAGCTTCATTTCACAGTTTGGGAGAAGAATAGAGTTTTTAAGTGTCAGCAGTCGCAGACAATACTGTATAGAGGATACCTCTATGTAACTGGTTCAGAAAATTACATCTCTCATTTCATTTTATTTTTACTTTTCTTTAGTATTGCTATTGCTCCAAGGCAGTGTTTCACCAAGATAACAAAGATTTTGTGAATGACGGGTATCCTTTCTTGTGCAGAATGATTAATAATATTTACTTTTATCTTGGTGGAACAACGCCTAGGATAACAATTAGCCAATCATAGACCTTCAGCAAGCTGTGGGAAACACAAATGGTTATCTCGTTATCATCTTGGACAATACCTTCCATTGGTTATATACAGATTTCATTGTTTGTGTTTTATTATTTTTAATTCATTACTTCTCTAGGGTAACAATGGGCCTATCATAGACCTCCAGCCAGCTGGGAGAAGCACAAATTGTCAGCTCTTGGCCATCTCTAAAAACTTTGTCTTAAGGAAAGAAGGACATACTTAGTTCAGAAATGTGTGCAGCAGAACTCATTGTTTGTTTTTTCTTTCATTATTACTACATGTATAGGGTAACGGTGAGCCAATTGTAGATCTCCAGCTAGCTGGGGGAAGCACAAATCATCATATCCTAGCCGTCTTGGACATCCCTTTCTACAGGATACCACTACCTAACCGGTACAAAAATCTATACATCTAATTTTATTATTATTCATGTTTTCCATTCTCACTGTAGAATGATAACCAGCCTATAGTAGACCTGCAGCTAGCTGGGGGAAGCACAAATCGTCGTCTTTTAGCCGTCTTGGACAACACTGTCTAAAGGATACAATTACATATGGATTTCATTGGGGTTTTTTTTTCTTTCATTATTACTATAGGGTAACGGTGAGCCTATCGTAGACCTCCAGCTAGCTGGTGGAAGCACAAATCGTCACCTCTTGGCCGTCACGGACAACACTATCTACAGGATACCATTACATAACTGTGCAACAAGATGTGAGCGGCGATGCTCTGAACTGATGTATGGCTACTGTCGCTGGGAAGGAGGTTGCTGCAAAGATGTTGGGTAAGATAAGAAATTATATTTTAGGTAGCCTTGAAGGGTATATCAACAGCCTACATTACCATGCAGAGTACTGCAATTACTACATAATTGTGTGACAAGATGTGAAAGAAGATGCTCTGAACTAATATTTGGCTACTGCCGCTGGGAAGGAGGTTGCTGCAAAGATATTGGGTAAGATAGGAAATGATATATCATCCACCCTTGACGGGTATATGAAGATTTATCATTGAATTTTTCATAAAATTTGTCAGCAATAATAGTTGTAAGAAAAAATTTTATTTATTTTTCTGTTGTTTACATGTACATGCTATTTCCATACACTTCATGATATATCTAATCTTTTTCCATGCACTGCTTTCGCCTTGAGTTTGCAACAAATTTGCTCCACACCAAATAATCGAGTTACAAGCGATGTATTTGCACGTCAATTTTGACAGCTAACAGGGGGTGTGTTTTTACTAGTAGCGATTTTGCATGTTAGCAACATTAAATGCAAGAACCATGTGATGCTAGAGGACCAGTCACATCTTGAACCTGCAATCCTGCCTACAATTTTTTAGCCTTTTTTATGATCAGTGATTATTTCTATGATTCTTTTATTCTATTTTTTTCCAGCCAAGCAACATGTGCTGAGAACCCAAATGATGGTAAGTACGAAAGAATATTATGAGCTAAGGCCAAAAAAGAGACATATATAGTTAAGAGTGTACAAAAAAAAAATATATGATTGTCATTGGAGAATAGATTGACACATAATTTTACACATTAGATCATTAGTGTTGGTACATGTATGATTGTATTTTGCATATAAATCTCCACCAAAACAATTACTCACAAATGAGTATCTTTTTCCATGTTCATTCTTTGTACAATTACAGTCAGCCAAATATAGCTAATGGAAATCAAATTTTTGTGTATTGTCTTCCATAAACCAATTGGGTGTGTCTTGTATCTTGTATCTTTAGGATAATGTTCATCTCTAAACATTCTGTATCATTATTTTTTTCATAATGTCAGTAAGCTTTCATTTTGATCAACCAGTGTATCATGGCAATCTATATTTTATTCATACTNGCACAAATGGTTATCTCGTTGCCATCTTGGACAATATCTTCCATTGGATATACCGGTATACAGATTTCATTGTTTGTTTTTTATTATTCTTAATTCATTACTTCTCTAGGGTAACAATGTGCCTATCATAGACCTCCAGCCAGCTGGGGGAAGCACAATTTGTCAACTCTTAGCCATCTCTAAAAACATTGTCTAAAGGAAAGAATGACATACTTGGTTCAGAAATGTATGTAGCAGAATTCATTAGGTTTTTTTTTTCTTTCATTTTTACTACATGTATGGGGTAACGGTGAGCCAATTGTAGATCTCCAGCTAGCTGGGGGAAGCACAAATCTTCATATCCTAGCCGTCTTGGACATCCCTTTCTACAGGATACCACTACCTAACCGGTACAAAAATCTATACATCTAATTTTATTATTATTCATGTTTTCCATTCTCACTGTAGAATGATAACCAGCCTATAGTAGACCTGCAGCTAGCTGGGGGAAGCACAAATTGTCTTCTTTTAGCCGTCTTGGACAACACTGTCTAAAGGATACAATTACATATGGATTTCATTGGTTTTTTTTTCTTTCATTATTACTATAGGGTAACGGTGAGCCTATCGTAGACCTCCAGCTAGCTGGGGGAAGCACAAATCGTCATATCCTGGCCGTCTCGGACAACACTGTATACAGAATACCACTGCATAACTGTGCAACAAGGTGTGAGAGGCGATGCTCTGAGCTGATGTATGGCTACTGCCGCTGGGAAGGAGGTTGCTGCAAAGATATTGGGTAAGAACAGAAATGTTGTATCATCCACCCTTGAAGGGTATATGGAGATTTATGATATAATTTATCATAAAATTCGTCAGCAATAACAGTTGTAAGAAAATATTTTATATATTATTTTTCTTTTGTTTACATGCTATTTCTATATATTTCATGATATATCTAATCTTTTTTATGTACTGCTTTCACCTTGAGTTCGCAACAAATTTGCTCCACGCCAAATGATCGAGTTACAGGCGATGTATTTGCACGTCAATATTGACAGCTAACAGGGGATGTGATTTTACCAGTAGAGATTTTGCATGTTAGCAACATTAAATGCAAGTACCATGTGATGCTAGATGACCAATTACATCTTGAACCTGCAATCGTGCCTACAATTTTGAGCCTCTTTTATGATCAGGATTATGATTCTTTTATTCTATTTTCCAGCCAAACAACATGTGCTGAGAACCCAACTGATGGTAAGTACTAAAGAATATTATGAGCAAAGGCCAAAAACGAGACAAATATAGTTAAAATAGTATACAAGTAAAAAAAAAAATTAATTAAAAAAAATAAATATGATTGTCATTGGAGAATAGATTGACACATCACTGAGCACATTAGATCATTAGTGTTGATACATGTATGATTGTATTTTGCATATAAATCTCCACCAAGACAATTACTCATAAATAAGTATCTTTATTCATGTTCATTCTTTGTACAATTACCATCAGCCAAATATAGCTAATGGAAATCAGATTTTTGTGTATTGTCTTCCATAAACCAATTGGGTGCATGTGTCTTGTATCTTGTCTTGAATAAAGTTCATCTCTAAACATTCTGTATCAATATTTTTTATGCCTCCGCCACCGTAAGGTGGTGCCGGAGGCATTATGTTTTCGGGTTGTCCGTCCGTCCGTCCGTCCGTCCGTGCGTCCGTCCGTCCGTGCGTCCGTCCGTCCGTCCGTCCGTCCGTCCGTCCGTCCGTCCGGACCTTGTTACCGCGATAAGTTCAGAACCGCTGGACGGATTTTGACCAAACTTGGAATAAGTATGTATAACCATGTGAGGATGAATTGATTAGATTTTGGGTTTAGTGGGTCAAAGGTCAAAGGTCACAGGGCCAAAAAACTTGTAAAACATCACCCAAAATAGCTTGTTAC
>BQKZ01007593.1:6530-18193 GCA_036244855.1 Temnopleurus reevesii | reverse complement strand
ACAAGGTAAGATTATTTAATCTGCTGCAATAGACTACTTTATTGTTAATGTTGTTGTTGTAAGAAGGGATATAAAAGTAATATACAATGACTTAATTCTTGGTACTGGCTAAAACTATTCGCACTCATGACCATCAGATAGTATCATTCTCTGATATCATCTGATATGCTCATTCGTGCGAATAGTTTTAACCAGAACCTCGAGAGTCATTGTATATTTCTATAGTATACTAAAAACCAACTTCCCTATACAACCCATGACATTAAACAGGCGGTAACTTGTCAAAATATTGAAATGTCTAAACTGAATTTTTCTCATGAAAAATCAAAAGACAGCTTGTACAAACACCGGCACACAAAAGAATGCAAACGCATTCAAAAAGCCATGCACAGAGAAAAGCACTGTGCGCTGATCATAAATGAGTCCTTGATTCACATGTTCAATAAAGTTATTTTGGTTAATTTTACTATTGGAATCTGATAGTCTCTGCACTATGTCTATGGGAATTATATTATTCAGTAGTCTATGGGTTAATGTTATACATTTAAGAGATAAATTATATTCATTACCTCAGATACTCTTCAAGACTACATCCTGATTTTCCATCACTAAATGTGAGAACAATAATCTTGTATTCATTTGCATAATTACACTGTGTTTCATTCCCAGTATATGTAAGCCTGCACCCCAGTCAACCCATCACTGTATGCGAGAACGAGAAAGTCCAGCTGTATTGCGAGGCCCATGCTGCTCCTTTCTGCCCCGCTATCACTTTGGACTGGACCATTAACGGAGGTCAACCAATCAACGACCTGGGTCACCTCATCAGCGTCGACCATCTCGCCGATGACCCTGCGAACCAGCTTAGCGCCCTCTCTGTTCAGTCGGCTATAGCCACCAATAGCACATCGATGGAATGCCGTGTGGAGATGAAGATAGCGGGAGAGACGGCTCGTGTCGAAAAGTCAACCAACATAAAAATTACAAGTGAGGGAGGAATCGTTTTATTTAACGCTGTTGTAAGGGACTATGGAATGTAAAACATTGTAGTCAAAAGATATTTGATGTACCCTGTTACAGTATACTTGAAGAACTGTCTGTACCATTTTGGAAACAAATGTCTCTGTATATAAACTTCTGCAATTTTTGTGATTTTTTTTTTTTTTTTTTGTTGGATGTTATTTTTTCTACTCGAGACTAGATACACCATGTAAATGGCATATTTGGAATGAAACATTTATATTGATAATTTGAATGATAGTGTAGAAATCTTACATAGTAGGTTTCTAGCAAATAAATTGTTCATTCTTTTTTTAGTCACCACTCAAGTTTTTCCCCTGTTACACATGTAAGAACCTTGTCTGTAGCGACTGCCTCTTGATAATTTTGTTTGTATTCAGAGAGTCAAAACTGCGTGCAAGAGGGATAATGTATTATTGTTTGTTTATTTGTGGTTTATTTATCCAGACTGCATCACCACAGGTTCCCTTACGAAGAGATACCATCTGCATCAGAGGCTAAAGCAGGAGAATATAGATAGCAAGGTATGCCCCCCCACCCTGCCATGGATGAATGCAATAATGTAGAATTCACTGAATTTGAGACATACATGTATTTAGATATTTAATTTTCACTTTTTGAAAAGATCATTGTACTCAAGTTTATTAGTATTATGATGAGTGAAATTCATGGTCTTGAAATAAGCAAAAATATAACCCTACATGTAGCAGACCTGTATATATCACCTTCTACAATGTCTACATTTTGCATTTTCTTAGATGTTGACCATTTTTATGGAAATATGCCCTAGAAGTGTGTTTGTGATGCATTGAGGGGTAGTAATAATAGATGCAATTTGTATAGTGCGCACATCCACTCTGCTGAGTGCTCAAGTCGCATGAAAAAGGATGTTGTATTGACTACCCTTCTGCAAAAACAGTCAAAATCAGCAATTCAAATGCTAGATACTGCAATTTTTCATGGGGCTGTGTTTCCCCATTCTCATTCCTTTCAGCTTTTTTTTTCATGTGTCTTCATGCTGAACTTGTATGAATGTGATAAAAAAGATAGAAATGTAATCTGCTGGTCTTATATTTGAACTGGTTTTCAAACGTCACATGTCTATTTATGTATTCCATTTGCTGTATTTTATTTTTTTATTTCAATGTAAAAAAAAGAAATGTGTTATTTGGTGATTTTCACAAAGAATTTCAGTGGTGGACACTGAACAAAATCAAAGAAATACATTATCTGGCAATTTCCATTGGGATATTTAGTGATGGACAGGTGACAATGTGGGATCAGGACATTTCCATCAACCTCATTTCATATGTCCAAATTATTTCCTTTGTTCAGTTACAGTTTAAAGTATTATTTTTAAAAGTATGACAAAAAGATTTGATTTGAATTAAGTTTAGTACAGATATATGTGCATAGATTCTTAATAAATCACTTCAACAAATTCTAATTCTCTCTCTTTTCAGAGTTGCGAAACCAGAGTTTTTGATTGTGCAAACTGTGCAAGCTTTCCATAAGCCTTCAGAAAGCTGTGCTTTATATATGGCAGCTCTTCGGCGACTGCTCAACTGTCATGGAGGTTGTCCATACCTGTCAGCTGTACAGCCAATCGAATGCGTCAAAACAGTAAAGTTGTCCGCTGCAACATAACATATGCATTTAGCTGTTTTGCAAGTTCAAAGGTCAGACAATGGTGGTTGTTATTACAGAGTTTTTACCATTTATTTATCTTCCTCTTTTCAGGGAATAATTTTCCTGGTATTGTTTCGCAATTTGCTATGCATTTTAGCTGTATTGCTATATAAAATTTGTTTTGTGTAGCAACTTTTTCACATAGAAATGTAAAGTAAAGAATTGGAAAAGTTTCCTCAATGTTTAAGACTGCTAATCAAATGTGAAAAGTAAAATTTTTCCCTGCTTTTGTTTTCGTCATCATGAGCACAAGTTAGCAATAGTACACATACACATAGATCTTGTGACAAAAGATACAAATGAAATGTCACCAAAGAGTTTATATGATAGGATGCACCGCTCATGTGACTTTTTGTTCACTTGCAGTTGTAGCCATTATAGCAAGGTCAATCACAATCCGCACCAATTCACACTTAAATAAAATTTATTATGCATGCTGATTTGATATACTTTTAAACCATTTGAAAAATTGATGATAACAACTCTATCATGATAGAATTTATACGATACATAGCTTTTTGAATTATATAAATTTCAAGATATTTCTTATATCTTGAAGAAACTTATGCCCTCTGTTTCTTCAGTTACCACCTAAGTGGCCTGTAACATAAAAGATGCAATTAAATTTATGATAAATACATGTATTGATCGTAAGTCTATGGAAAAACATGTACTAGAAAAAAAAATTCAATTAAACGTATCTCTTTTATATTACCTGAAGTAGAAACGGCATTGACACTTCTTCACATCTGTCTTCGTCCTCATCTAAAAATTTATAATTTCAATCAAGGTGTTCCTTTCTTTAATTTTCACCTCCTCATGATGTGAAATTACCTGAGACTGGATATTTGATTAAACATGGTGGTTATTTTACTTCCACTTTTTATTTGATCAATTGCAATGTGTTGATAATGTAGTTTCATTGCGAGGACGTGATTGTCTTTAATTTCTGCAGGTTATTGCTTTAGTACTTATTATTTGTTACATTGATATTAAGTTGACTCACTTGATGTTTTCATTTGTGTGTAAATATTATTTTCTTGCCAGTATTCTACATCCCAACAAATTCATTTGTTGCTGGAAGTATTATTTATTTATTTACTCTCTTCAAACAACTTCTGTACTTTCTTTATTATTTGTCTGTGAGTTCTTTTTGCAATATGTACTGACATCTCTTTTAGTCTTGCCAGGGTCTTAGGGTATATTTTGCCAAAAATGTGAACCATTGACTCAAAACCTACTTTGTACTGGTTGGAATGTTGAAGTCTGCATAATAATAGATGCAAGAGGAAACACACTGTGCATGAATACAAGTGCCATATGTTCAGGCTGTATTGACTTTTCCCAAATAAATGGATAATATTTTGTTCAAATACCTGTACAATAGGTAGTCTGAATAGTAAGTTTTGAGTTTCAGTTTGATGTGCCAATGGACATATGCATTTTTGTGCAATGTCACAACTGTTTCATCTCTGACAAGCCTTCTCATCCACTACTCAAATCAATCATGCCCGTTTCCCAGTATTTTCCCGGCATTTTCTCATCTGTAAAGAGCCCACTTTTTATATATCCCCCGCTTTTCTTGTCCAATTATAACATTGACTGAAATCAAAACTGATTTTGGAAGTGAGCGAATGAAAACAGTACACTTCCTCATTTGTTTACTCGTACCTCCCCAGTCGAATGTGACGAAGAGCACATTGAATCAAAATCTCTATAATATTTACTCTTATTCATCACATCTAACAGATTGACTCATCATTCCCACTTCTGATTAATACGAATAGGACAAGAAAAAGAAATAGAAACTGAATTCATATGACTTTACATTGGCCTTTTTACATGTAGGTTTTGAAGTTTTTGGTCACATGCGATAACATAACCTCAAGTTGTATTACAAAATTACACTGCCATATTAACAATCATTGATTAATACATGTAGGTGAGAGAAATTGTATGATTGAAATGTATGATTGTCCCCCTTTACATTGAGCATCATTCACAATGGGTTTTTAATCTGCCAAATAGCATATTACTCCAGAATATTGTGTAAAGATAGAAGTGAATTCCTAAAAGAAGCGTTCTCAACTTCTTAATAATGCCCCAGTCTCATATAAGCCTCCATTTAACACAGCTCTTTGTATAATTGGGATCTGATTAATCAATAACGGTTCCTGAACAAAGAGGGACATAGATAAGATCACAAATGACTCAACTGAAAAATCATATCAAACCTGGGCTTCTATGGGACTCCAGGGAGTGTCGATTAATTTCTAGAACATCAATATTGCTGATAATTTTCTCTATTGACATTAGAAAAGGGATAATAATGATTTCCATTCATACCAATTTTTTTTGAAAAAAAGTAATTTCTTAAACGTTAGTCTTATAATTAGTTATGGCTATACTAGGCAGAAAATATGTTGAAAGAATATAATTTTTGTATTTGTTTGTATACTGCATGTATCAGTATGTAATTTTCATATGTTACATCTTCAAAACATGTATAGTTTCCATTTTAGATCATGGCTGCAAATTTTCCGGTTTGGATGGCGTCAGCATAACGTAGTTAGTAGTTAATATAAAGGACCAAAACAGCTTCCCTATTAAAGCTTGTTAAACTTGTTTAATAAAACTGTGTTGTAAAAAAGTGCAGTGCCCCTGTTTAAGCTTGAAAAATTGCCAGGTGGTTAATTTTTTTCCGGGGGGGGGGTCTATTTTTGTTGTGCCATTTAGCATTGATCTAAGATTTTATTTGTCAACAGTTTATTGAAGTTTGTCCTACATGTATATAAAGTGTATTATTACATCTATTTGTATTATTATAATATATTATCATAATAGTGATATATTTGTGATCATATTATACCGTAGATAGCTAGAATACCTATTTAACGTTTCTCTTGTCATCATAATTGTGCTTGTCAGTATGTAGGTTAATGGATATGTAACTTTATCCAATTGTGTATTTTTATACCTTTATGATGATGAACTTATGGTCTTCTTTTTTTTTCTATGCAATGTTAGTTAATAGCAGGAAGTTTACTTTACCTGCAAATTCTGAAGGACTGTAATGTGAGCTATAAATCAGTTTATGAGGAAATTATGAAAATGGAGATTTATTCGTAGAAACTATGTTCATGATATATGTTTCACAAAGCTAGGCTAACCCCTGAAGATTCAGGTACACATGTAGGCATTACTTCAGTGGTTAAGTTATTAAAATATAAAGATCCAGTTTGGGCTGCCAATTTTTCCCCTCTGCTCATTTCAACCAATTTTGAACCAACTGAATTTTTCAGTTCAAACATGTATTCGAGAAAATATTTTTTCTCTCTTTTGACCGATTATTTTATTCGCTGTGGACATTGATATAGTTCAAGCACAGCTGATGTGTAAATCAATCGATCATTACTTTAGGATCTTCATTGCATATATTCAAGTAATTCTCCCCAATTCATGTGTTTGATAATTGAACATGATTGGGTGAAAAAAAAATGGTTGAGGACAACTCTAGCACCGATTGGACGATTGGTGTATCAATATAAAAACTCATTTATCTATGTAAATACATCTCCTCTTATTTAAGGATTTTAGAATTAGTACATATAGAATATTCATTATCATAATCATGCTATCAGATCTTATTAACCATATTTTTTTATTACAGCATTAGACAAAATATTCAGCTTTACTTCATTGTGTTGCTGTGAATATAAAACTTGCCAAGATGCCCCATCTTGTAGAGAAATCAATATTAGATTATTTTTAGATTCTTAGTCCTTCTTGGGAGGAAAGATTTTAAGAAAATTTGGTGCTAATTACAATAATCATGCCAGTAGATTGTCTAGTTATGTGTGTTGATTTTTGGAAGTATTGAATAAATGTACTCATGAAATTAAGAGAGACTCCAACTGGGAGATTATCCTGGCAAGACCTCTATCAAAAGCAAAGCGATTAGGGGGTGTTGCTACAAAGTTACAATAAATTGCAAGTTGCAGTTCATCGGCACGCTACAATCAAAACCATTATATGCTCCTTGTCAAAAGCGCAGCGTGTTCAAATGCGCATTCCGTTTTGCAACTTATTTGCAGTTGATTTACCATGAATTGCAAATGTAGTTACACCAGTATAGTTACATGTATATGCAAACAGCCCAAGGGAATACAAATCAGGTTTTATGGCTGGAGAACATTTCATAAGTTCTCGAGTGCTTTTGATGATTATTACAAGAAATTATGTGAAAATCATTGATTTAGCATCAGATTCATCCGTGTCTAAATAGTTATAACTAAAGAAGAAAAGATTTTAAACTCAAGACCTGAATGGTGTTGTTTCATAAAGATATTTGTACAATGTAGATCTGAGCACCACTCTACAAATGACTAGTGACCCTTTTTCTGCACTCAGTGATAACTTCTTTTGCTGAAGGGCACATAAGAAAGGGTCACCAGTCAGTTGTAGATTCCCGAGTAGATCTACAAACTGCTTTATGGAACACAAACCCGGAGAATTTGCGGAAAACTCAAAGCAGGAGCTCTCTTGCAAAAATCAGGAAAGATAGAGTCTCTGAATTAATTTTCGTCTCAACTCGACAGATGATACATGAAAAACTGATATAAATGTGTGTAATAATATATATGTATGGTAGCAAAGTTGATCTTCCTCATTGAATGATAAGTGTACATAAAAAAATCTCAGTAATAACATTGATGTTTGTGTAATGTGTATGAATAATGATATATCAAGTGAATTTAATGGATGTAGCATTTTCCAAGGTTTCTTTATTCAAATGGGAGATGCATTGTCATTGATGAATGGTCAACCATTCATTGAGAACAATACATCCCCTAATAGATTAGAAATTGTTCTCGCTCTGCGCCTGTGATAGTTTTACAAATTCAGGACTACTACAGTAGTAGGTTCACACTGAAAGCAGGAACTATGACATTCCTACGTAAGCTTTAATATACGTGTAGCCTAAAGTGCAAGAAGGCAACTTGTACAAACTCACCTTGGCACTTTGTCTCAGACAATAAGACGACTTGTACAAACAAGGCTTTGCGCTTCACGTAGGACTGTCGTAATGTCTGAAACCATAAGGTTTTGGCTCTCAGTTTGAATCTGACTTTTGTTAATTCTGAAGGACTTGTGACAGTATGATTGTCAGTGACAGTTCCATGCAATGGTCACATGTTGATACTGGTTCGTAAAAATACAAGTACATGTATGTAGAGTAGTGTAGTGTAGTTTGTAGACGAGCTTTAAGAAAACGGTGGAGTCATATTTTCAAAGTATTGGGCTTGTCAGAAAGTTGAGAAGAAATGTTTTCAGATAAGGGCAGAATCACAAAACAATCAAATGAATTCTGGTCAGAGATACATAAAGTAGAAGTTTGTAATTATTCCTTCAGCAATCTAACTTAAGATGTCTATCACTTTGGTGCTCAGTCTTGACCAGATGAGGCACTCTTGTTGGCATTTTACAAATCTACAAATGAAAATAAATTTTATCACCTGTGATGCATGCAAAACCAATTGTAAGCCAAAGAAATCTATTGGATTATTTTAAAAAGTATTTTGGTTGGTATGTCTGGGTATGTGACCAAAATAATTGAAATGTTTAGACTTAATTGAATTGGTTATAAACATTGAATCTCTAGAGCTATAAATATTGAATGGTTTGATTAAATGATTTATTTCAAAAAGCAAAAGGTGAGATCAATGTTTAGAGGTCAAAATAAATAGGCCATGTGTATGTGACTTAACAAAGAAAGATGATTCAAACATACAAAATCATTATTGCCGTGAGCTATCGGGTTACCTATTGATCCAGGGGAAACCAGGAAATTTAGATTCACTTTTTCAAGTCAGGGAAAAAGTCATGGAATTCGATCAACAGATCCTGGAAATTGATATCTACTTTATTCAGTCAGGGGAAAAGTCATTGAATTCGATCAACAGATCTAGAAATTGAGATCTACCTTTTCCGGTCAGGGAAAAAGTCGTGGAATTTGACAAACAGATCCATAATGTATGAATTAAAAGAAGTATTTGTCATATCTGTTGTACAGGTGATCGACGATGGCAACCCTAATGTTGAACACGAGTGTGCATTAAGAAAAATAATTCTGTCAAATACATACACTGTGAACAGAAGGGACAAAGGACTGGGACAAAGTAAACAAATTCATTCAAGCTTTGCCAATAGCTTCATGATCACAAATGAAAGTCCCAGGTGCGACTTTTGTGCAACATTTTCCACAAAATAAGGAGGATAGCAATTTTTTGTGTGTCCATCAATATTGTACAGTAGCTATTGTCAATGCTTGAATGGAGGTTGTTCACTTTGTTTCGGGCCTTTGTCCCTTCTGCTCATACATGTAGTGATATACATGTACTCAATGCAATTGTACATGTGACAAACCAAACCCCTGTTGTGTTATTGATTGTAGTAAGTGCAATGGGACCCTCGTACATGTATTTATGAATAGAATAAAGACAAATGCTACATTATTGATACACACTCTCTTTCTCCGGTCTCATTTTTTCAGCAGCTATATGTGTAAAGAGTATATGTAATGTATGTACATGTATCTTCAACGAATTTAAAATTTAAGCATTGCCAATTTAGGAAAGGAATAGTGATTCAAATAATTCTCGTCCTGAATGGGTAAAAGTGTATGTATCAAACGATTGAATTTGTAAATACATTTAATAGTGGTTCCTACCCTTTTTTAGCCACATATTTTTAAAGCTAATGTATCATAAGATCATAAAAAATGTTCTACATATACTGTACCATTTACCTTGGATTATTCTCGGCATATAACTCTTGGCAGACAGGAAAAAACAAGTGACGCAATTAAGAATTACTTTTTATTTCACTGATTTTATATTCATCAGACATTTAATATATTTACGTTGATATTAGACATCAATGCTGGTAGATCAACAAAATACTGATAAGGTTTGTACTACAAGTAGAATGATTTGATTGGCAAATGATAGGCTTAATGGGACCGCACTCTACACGACTTTTAGTCGTTTATTGTAAACCCCCCCCCCCGGATGAATTTCAAACAATGCAAAGATAACAGACTATGGAAGCCAATTTCACTGATTTCAACTTAATCTGGTGTATCCTATATTACCATTTATATCCTACTCATAAGATTGTATCCATTGTCATTGGTCAAGGAGCAGTCATGTGATTGAAATTATTTTCACCCTGAAATAAATTGGATATGGCGTGACGTCATTTGCATCATACCTTGGAATAGTTTTGGATGTGTCAATATTCTGACGTCATCTTTTACGATAACTGAATGTTCAGCTATCGAAACCGCGATATCAAATGTCGTTGAAACATAAACAACAATGGCAGCGCCCAGTGGAGAAATCAACAACCATGAACCGAGATTTAATCTCTTAGATGATGATGATGATTTGGAGGAATTCATTTCATCGACAGATTATAAGTAGGATATAAATTTGATTATCATTTCTGTTTAGTTGTGTATGATATAAATCAAATATGCATGATCATAGTGCTTTGCCAGTCACCTCACAATCCATAATTCCAACTAGAACTTCTCAGTGCATGGTATATTTTATTGAGGGTTCCCACTATTTTATGAGTGAACCCTGCATCGTCCTTTACTTCAATTTATGAAGAGATAGAGATTTATTCATTGTACTTTTCATTGGAAAAACCAATTGAAATAATTTTCTGGTAAAGTTGGCAAGAATTTGTTTCTGTTTTGCTTTGAGAAAATTGTTGGTCTTAGCTCACTCAAATCAGTTTGTAAATCAAATACAAGAAAACTTGCATGCTTTTGGAATGAACGTCATGCCAGATTCACTTATCATTGACCGGAAGCATAATATCGAAAACTTAGAATTCATAGTCCACTCACAATGGACAACGGACTGGGACAAAGTAAACAACTTCATTCAAGCCTTCACAATAGCTTCATGATCACAAAAAAGTAGCTTCCCCATCTATTCACCCAATAGGTGCGACACCTGTTCAATATTTAGAGGGAAGAGGGAAGGACATTGTTGTGTGCATCAAGCCATTGTGAATGTTTGAATGGATGTTGTTTATTTCGTCTAAATCATTTATCCCTTCTGCTCACAATGATTGCCTTACACTTGATGGGTTGATGGAAACCCCATTATCCAAATCGTCTGCCAAGACATTGCGAAAAACATGGAATATTGGCGTAAAGTCAAAGATATCAACAAAATGATTACATTTTTATTAGAAACACTTTTTCTAAATTGGAAGTACATATTCATACATACATGTATATCTGATTTTTTGTATAATACTGTACATAACTATTAAGACTAATGCCTTTAAGTCCAAACAGGCAGTCGAATATGGGCTTGGCAATAGGCACATATTTGATAACAGATAGAGAAAAATAAAGATTTATCATATCATGAACAGATGATTTATAACAGATACATTTGAATTACATTTTGTACAAGCTGAGCACCTCAATGGTTCGTGATTAAAAAGTGCTCAACAGGAAAACATATTATTGTGGGGATGACTATAAGTCGACTGGCCCCGAGACACCATAACATCCTTAGGGGGGTGCTCTTTAAAAGTTGCAATTGATTGCAAGTTACAGTTGATCGGAACGCACCAATCAAAATCACTGTTTCAAGCGCATTTTGCTAGAAGCGCAGGCCATGCGTGAATGAAAATGCGCATAAAGATTTGCAACTTATTTGTTGATTTGCGATCAATTGCAAGTTTTGAACAATGCACCCTTAGTACACCATCTTATAAAGCACTGTAAATATACACCTAAATGTAACTTTCAGCAATATCATTTCCATCAAAAATTGTTTCCTTTACGTGCAGGGAAGTACATGTATCATTAAACCTAGAGTTAAAAAAATAGCTTATTGGTATCAAATTTGTTTTAAAAAAAATAC
>BQKZ01007592.1:3573-16246 GCA_036244855.1 Temnopleurus reevesii | reverse complement strand
GCTCTTGTATCATCCACCCCCTTCTCTGTCTTCTATCTGTCTCTTTATCATCCACCACCCCTTCCTCTTCTCTACCTCTCTCTTATACTACATTTGAGTCTCTTTCTCACCTGCCCTCCCGCGTTCTCTCTCCCTCTCTCTCTTCATCGCTTACTACCTTGTCTGTCTCCCCCCTTGTCACTCTTTTATCATCCACAACCCTCCCCTCTCTCCTACTTTGTCGCTCTTGTATCATCCACCCCTTCTTTGTCTCTTTATGATCCACCACCCCTTCCGCTTCTCTATCTCTCTCTTATACTACCTTTTTAGTCTCTTTCTCACCCGCCCTTCCTCGTTCTCTCTCTCATTATCGCTTACTACCTTGTCTGTCTCCCCATTGTCGCTCTTTTATCATCCACAACCCTCCCCCTCTCTCCTACTTTGTCGCTCTTGTATCATCCACCCCCTTCTCTGTATTCTATCTGTCTCTTTATCATTCACCACCCCTCCCCCTTCTCTATCTCTCTCTTATACTACCTTTTTAGTCTCTTTCTCACCCGCCCTCTCGCTTTCTCTCCCTCTCTCTCTTCCTCGCTTACTACCTAGTCTGTCTCCCCATTGTCCCTCTTTTATCATCCACAACCCTCTCCTCTCTTCTACTTTGTCGCTCTTGTATCGTCCACCCCCTTCTCTGTCTTCTATCTGTTTCCCTTTCATCCTCCACCCCTTCCTCTTCTCTATCTATCTCTTATACTACATTTTTAGTCTCTTTCTCACCCGCCCTCCCGCGTTCTCTCTCTCATTATCGCTTACTACCTTGTCTGTCTCCCCATTGTTGCTCTTTTATCATCCACAACCCTCCCCTCTCTCCTACCATGCCTACTTTGTCGCTCTTGTATCGCCCACCCGCTTCTCTGTCTTCTATATGTCTCTTTATCATCCACAACCCTCTCCTCTCTATCTCTCTCTTATACTACCTTTTAGTCCCTTTCTCACCCGTCCTCTCGCTTTCTCTCTCCCTCTCTCTCTTCCTCGCTTACTACCTAGTCTGTCTCCCCCCTTGTCACTCTTTTATCATCCACAACCCTCCCCTCTCTCCTACTTTGTCGCTCTTGTATCGTCCACCCCCTTCTCTGTCTCTTTATCATCCACCACCCCTTCCTCTTCTCTACCTCTCTCTTATACTACATTTTTAGTCTCTTTCTCACCCGCCCTCCCCCGTTCTCTCTCTCTCTTCCTTGCTTATCCACAACCCTAGCTCCCCCTCTCTCCTACTTTGTCGCTCTTGTATCGTCCATCCCCTTCTCTGTCTTCTATCTGTCTCTTTATCATCCACCACCCCTTCCCCTTCTCTCTCTCTCTCTCTCTCTCTCTCTCTCTCTCTCTCATTTACTACCTTTTAGTCTCTTTCTCACCATCCCTCCCGTGTTATCTCTCCCTCTCTCTCTTCCTCGCTTACTACCTTGTCTGTCTCCCCCTTGTCGCTCTTTTATCATCCACATCCCTCCCCTCTCTCTCACATTGTCGCTCTTGCATCTTCCACCCCCTTCTCTGTCTTCTATTTGTCTCTTTATCATCCACCACTCCTTCCCCTTCTCTCTCTCTCTTTTTTTCTACCTTTTTAGTCTCTTTCTCAAACGCCCTACCGTGCTTTCTCTCCCTCTCTCTCTTCCTCGCTTACTACCTAGTCTGTCTCCCCCTTGTCGTTCTTTTATCATCCACAACCCTCCCCCTCTCTACTACTTTGTCGCTCTTGCATCGTCCACCCCCTTCTCTGTTTTCTGTCTCTTTATCATCCACCGCCCCTTCCCTTTCTCTATCTCTCTCTCTTATATATATTTTTAGTCTCTTTCTTACTTGCCCTACCGCGTTCTCTCTCCTCCTCTCTCTTCCTCGCTTACTACCTTGTGTGTCCCCCTTGTCGCTCTTGTATCTTCCACCCCTTCTCTGTCTTCTATCTGTCTCTTTATCATCCACCACCCCTTCCTCTTCTCTCTCTCTCTTTTTTCTACCTTTTTAGTCTCTTTCTCACCCGCCCTCCCGCGTTCTCTCTCCCTATCTCTCTTCCTCGCTTACTACCTTGTCTGTCTCCCCATTGTCGCTCTTTTATCATCCACACCCTCCCCTCTTTCCTACTTTGTCGCTCTTGTATCATCCACCCCCTTCTCTGTCTCTTTATCATCCACCACCCCTTCCCCTTCTCTATCTCTCTCTTATACTACATTTTTAGTCTCTTTCTCACCCGCCCTCCCGTGTTCTCTCTCCCCCCTTCTCGCTTACTACCTAGTCTGTCTCCCCCTTGTCGCTCTTTTATCATCCACAACCCTCCCCTCTCTCTCCTACTTTGTCGCTTTTGTATCGTCCACCCCCTTCTCTGTCTTCTTTCTGTCTCTCTATCACCCCCACTCCTTCCTCTTCTCTATCTCTCTCTTATACTACCTATTAGTCTCTTTCTCACCCGCCCCTCCCCCGTTCTCTCTCCCTCTCTCTCTTCCTCGCTTACTACCTAGTCTGTCTCCCTCACCCCATCTCTTCAATGAATAAAATGTCTATATCTCTCTCCTCTATCTTGTAATCTAATGTGATTTCACAGATTTCAACCTT
Source organism: Temnopleurus reevesii (assembly GCA_036244855.1). Lineage (NCBI taxonomy): Eukaryota > Metazoa > Echinodermata > Echinoidea > Temnopleuroida > Temnopleuridae > Temnopleurus > Temnopleurus reevesii. The sequence continues at coordinate 13,663 of BQKZ01007592.1, read as the reverse complement.
CCAGAAAATGCATAAGAATATAAACTAAATATGAATCAAAATGGGAGACGTTTTTACTTCCTGTCACGGGTTTGGGAAGGAATATAATTAAAATTGGAAGTGTTTGGAAGGGAAAACAAAATAAAAAGAAAAGACGGGAAAGAAAGCAAACATATTTTTGGGGAAAAATGCTCAAAGAGTCATATTAAAACAATATATTTTGGGTATTTTCTCTAACCTGAGCCTTTAAAACACACCACTGTTGAACACAAAATGCGTCATGCATGTGTACGTGTGTGGGAGGGGGGGGGGGGGGGGGGGGCGCTATTTTGANGGGGGGGGGGGGGGGGGGGGGGGGGAGGGGTCTAATTTGATCACGCTAACTCTGACGAGAATCCAATGGAAACTCAGAATAAAGAGATATCGAAATATCTGCTATATAGAGGTACAAATTTTGGTCCCAGCTCTTTAAAACTTAGTATTCTTTTAAAACTCTGCTATAAGAAGACTACCGCTATAACAAGGTATTTTGATGGTCCCAAGCACCTCGTTATACTGAGTTTCCACTGTATATGTGATTCATCAATTTCTGCAAATGCTGGAGGGTTTGGCGTCTGGGCGTTAAAATGTTGATCGAAATAAAGGTGAACATATTCCCACCGTGTCCTGCCAAGGCCTATGTAAAACGCATGCATTTCGATCAATACTATAGTACATTTTGATAGACAAAATAATTCTAAAAAGCGTTTTTTATATATAAAATAGAATGAGTCCTCCTACTTTAATCCAAACAAAAGGATTTGTTAACAAAACAATTAAAAAACAATATATTACATACAACAAAAGAACAAAAAATTATGTAATGTACCTTGATTATATGTGCCATATTAGCCCTCATGTATTTTCCAGTACTCCTCGGTCATGTGAATTACCAGGGGTACAAATACATGTATACTGAAATGAATACAGTTGTGCCTATAAGTATGTGAACCCAACCCCTACCAACAATGCACATTTATGTGAATTTTTTCAAATCCCATAAGCTTTTACAGTATAACAAATTGATATGACTTTTGCATTAATGGCACTACTTATCACAACTGAATGATACGGTGAAATGTTGATGGTCTAAAATTGAAACAACAAAATTGTCAAAAGAGCTTGTGCAAAAGTTTCAGATTCCCACGATGTCCCGCCAAGGCCTATGTAAAACGCATGCATTTCGATCAATACTTTAGTACATTTTGACAGACAAAATAATTCTAAAAAAACGTTTTGTATGAATAGAAAATAATGAGTTTACTGACTTTGATCCAAACAAATTGGATCATTATCAAAACAATTAAAAAACAATAGATTACATACAACAAAAGAACAAAAAATTATGTAATATTGCTTGATTATATGTGTCATTGTAAAAAAATACATGTATATACAGTCAAACCTGTCTACAGAGGCCACCCCAAGGGAAACAGAAAAAGTGGCCACTGTAGACAGGTGGCCTCTATAGACAGGTTCTGTAACATGTATTTCCACCTGGAGGGAATCAACTTACGTGGCCACTATAGACAGGTTTTACTGTATATATATTAGCCCTTATATTTTCCAGTACTCCTTGGCCATGTGAATTACCAGGGGGTACAAATATACTGAACTGAATACAGTTGTGCCTAAAAGTATCTGAACCCCTACCAACAATGCACATTTCTGTGATTTTTTTTCAAATCCTATAAGTGTTTACATGTAAAACAAATTTATATGACTTTTGCATTACATATGGCACTATTTATCACAACTGAATGGACGGCAAATTGGTCTAAAAATGAAACAACAAAATTGTCGAAAGAGCCTGTGCAAAAGTATGTGAACCCCTAGCTAAAATACACAACAAATGTGTAATAACATCCACTAAATTATAAATAAACACGATTAAAGTACTGTATTTTGATAGATACTAACTACTTAAATGAGTTGGCATAATATTTCACCAATATCTGCATGGTAATTTTATTTCCTTGGCAAATATTGGGCACGCATATCATGCCTGCTTAAAGACCTCTTCGGCCATTTGATAAGAATCAAAGGAGTTGTCCAATAAATCTAGTTTTAAAGAGTTTGTCTTTTTAAATTTTATTAGTCTTCTCGTAAGTTGTGCTTACCATCATGAAGCACTTGTGGTTCACTTGAACGATTAAGAGTTGTTTCAATTAGAATTCTTTGATGGAAGCCAGTTCCTTCCCGATCAGAAAAATGCATGTTCTGCCATCTTACTAAGATCATGGACATGGAATATAGTTAACTACCTCATGTAAGGAGTTGGAAAGCCATATCACAACAGTGGTTCACCTTGTCTTCAAATGGTTAGTTCTAACAATTAACAACATTCTGGCTTCGGAGCGGCCACAGGAGTGTCCAAGTCCTGTGACAATCATATATATATATAGCGTAAAATATGAATTGTACAGGCTTTAAAGTACCACCTATTAGAGCACGTGGAGGGGGAGTTTTAGAGAATAGATCAACTAGACACTTATCCAGTCTCAAGGACATTATACCAGATTAGTCAGGACATCTGCTGCAAGATGATCTGCACTCCTAAAGTCCACACTGCACAAGGTTTATTGGGTGCTACCCGAAAGCCTCTATTAAAATAAAGTCATCTTTTTATGCTTCATTTGTGTTTGTCCAGACTTGCACACCCTTGCGCCCACTCAGAAGAAAGCAGGCTGTTGACTTTTAGTGCTTCCCATTTGTAGAAAAGGTGATGCAGTGCAGATACCTGCTGTTTCCAATTGCTAATATACAGTTTTGAAACTATTACCTTGCTCAAGGGGTAAATAAAGTATTACAAGCATTTTCTGGATCCACAAGGAACTGCCTTCCATCAGCGGGGAATCTACTCTCGATCTTTCCAGTGAACCAAAATTGGTTTAGTAAGGTTAGCACTACCTAAGATAAGACTCATACAGTTTAAGAATCGAACAGTTCAGATACAATATGATTTACTGAGAAGACATTGGATTTTCATCACACGACCAATGCGGTCTTTGAGCAGGCATACAATACATATGTTCAATATTCACCAGGGAAATGCAATTGCCATGCAGATATTGGGGAAATGTTCTCTTGACTCATTTAGTAATTAATATGCATCAAAATACAAAGCTTTTTAATTTAGTACATGCGAAAACACATAAGTCATGTATTTTAACATGGGGTTCACATACTTTTGCAGAGGCATTTTCAAAAATTTTGTTGTTTAATTTCCACCAGCATTTCATCGTCCATTCAGTACTGAAAAGTAGTACCATATGTAATATAAATGTTACATCATTTTGTTTTAGTGTAAAACCAATAGAACATAAAAATAATCACGAATATGTGCATTTTGGGTAGGTGTTCACAAACTTTTAGGCACAACTGTAATAATAATACTACTAATAATATTCAGTTCTTTTATAGCGCATAACACATAGCCATAGCATGTCCCTATGCGCTAAAACTGTAAATGGATACCAAACGATCAAAAGATGATACCATTATCACAGCCATCGCATGGCTTGCTACAAGCAACACAAAAGTTGTGGATCTCATTCTGTCAAGAAAAAAGTGTTTAAAGAAATAAATAACAAAATCGTGAATAAATAAAAGGTCCACACTTCTGTCCCACTGTAAAAAAAAACATCAATTCAGTCAGAAATTTCACCCTCTCCACCATCACCCTCCAAAGCATTGCAAACTTTAGCCTACCTGTGACGAACAGACACAATTTTTTACTACATTTTATATGAAAAATTGGATCAAATCTGGTCCTTAGAAAACCCCCCAAATTAAAACATTGTTGGCCATTGCTTTCTATTAACAAATAATGACTTAGGTGGGAGGAAGAGATGGTAGTAAACTATTTTTGATGAAAATTTAATTGAAATGACAATGTAATACCATATATTTCATATGTATTTTTTTCGGCCTTGGGCTCCGGTCACACAGAGGCCCGGAAGTAACACCGTTCAACACGACTCTTTGCTAATTCACAGTTAACTGCCTCTGAAGAAAGCTTCATGTTGAATCGTGTTGTTTCCAGTGCCCTATGTGACTGGGGCTTTAGGCTTTGACGGGCACACAAGCTCAGAGACATTTCCATTACATGACGTTTTCTTGTGATCTTTAAGAGCATAAGATTGAGCAAAGCGTTTTTTTGCAAATATTACACTGGTGAGGCTTTTCTCCTGTGTGCATTCTGACATGCCTTTGACAAGCACCAGGATAAGCAAAGCTTTTGTTACAATAAGTACACTGGTAGGGCTTTTCTCCTGTGTGTACTCTCTTATGTACCTTAAGATGGCAAGGCCTAGCATAAGCTTTGTCACAAGTATCACACTTATAAGGGCTTTTCTCCTGTGTGGGTTACATTATGGGCTCGAAGTTGTTTTTTATAAAGAAAACTTTTACCACAAATAGAGCATTGGTGGGGCTTTTCTCCTGTGTGGATTCTCATGTGTTTTTTAAGAAGACTACTGCTTACAAAACTTTTCTCACAGACAAGACATCTGTAAGGTCTTTCTCCAGTGTGAAGTCTCATGTGAAATGTAAGATCTCTTCTTGTTGAAAATGCTCTCTTACAGATGGTACATTCATAAGGCTTTTCTCCTGTGTGGGTTCTCATGTGACATTTAAGATTAAATCGTTCTGCGAAAGCTCTCTCACAAACCGTACATCTGTGAGGTTTTTCCCCTGTGTGAGTCCTCATATGGGCTGAAAGATTACTTGGTGCTGCAAAGACGGCCCCACAAGTGGTGCACTGGTAAGGCTTTTCTCCTGTGTGTCTTCGCTCATGTACTTTTAGATCACTTCTACGACTAAATTTTCTTCCACAAAAACGACACTGGAATGGCTTTTCCCCTGTGTGAATTCCCATGTGCTCTTCATAGCTGTCCTTATGACGAAACTTTTTATTACAATCATTACACTGGTAGGGCTTTTCACCTTCGTGTTTTATATTGTGTCTTTCAAAGCTACGAAGGCAGGCAAAGCTTCTGTTGCAAATGATACAATGGTACATATAGGGTTTTTCTCCATCATGTTTGCGCTTATGCTTTTGAAAAGAACAATCATAAGCAAATCTTCTGTTACAAACATTACACTGGTAGGGCTTTTCTCCTGTGTGTGTTCTATGGTGCTCTTGCAGGTGGCTTTGGGAAGGATATCTTTTATTACAAATATAGCATGGGTAGGGGTTCTCTTCTGAATGTGTTATCATATGGGTTGAATATTCACCATTTCCTAAAAAACTTTTGTTACAAACATTACACTGGTATGCATTTCCTTCAAAGTGAGCCATGGAATGGTTTGACGGAAGACTTCTCCCAGAAAAGCTTTCATTACAAACGTGAGACTTTACATGAGACTTTCCTCCTAACTCATTCTCTGAAGCTTTGTACAAGTCATTTGACATTGAAGACTGATTAGTATCCAGGAAAGATGGGATTTGGTGTTTGATGTCCGTTTGACGGCAGTCCATATCTCTGTCTTGATTCATTCCTTCATGCTTTTCGTAATCACTTCTAGTATCCAAGTTCTCCCTTGCATCGGCCAAGAAATACTCAGGGTCATGTGATGTACCACCTGACATTCCCTGAGTAATACCTATTAAAAAAACAAAAGAAACAACAAAATAATTAAATCCAATACATACTACTGCTCAGAGTATAATGTTTAAAACATGTCTTGGGAATAGCAACATACATTTCAAAAACGGAATGTGCCTTTTGCACTAGCAAACTTAAATAAAAACCAACCCCTGGAATTATCATGCTCTCATGAAATGAAGAAAAATTAGATGAACAAACTGTGAAAATTTGAGCAACATCGGACAATCCATTGAAAAGTTATGAATTTTCAAATTCACACAGAAATATGATGATCCCTACCGCTGATGGTAATTTTTAGTTTAGTATAATAGCATTTCTGTATCGATACCACATGTATTTTGAAAAGATTAATGTTACAACCTTATTCTAAAATTTGACATTGAACCATTTAAAAAAATTCTATGAACAAAGTAAATGAGGAGTTGTGCGACATGACGTCACATCCCCATGACCGGCAGTGATCGTCAAATCTATGTGAATTCGAAAATGTAGAACTATTGAACGGGTTGTTCGATTTTGCTCAGATTTTTAGTTTGTTAATAAGATTTTTTTTTTATTCAACAAGAGCATGACAACTTCAGGAGTTGGTTTCTCTTTAAAATAGTGGCCATATGCAGAATTGTTTTTATTGAAGTTGAAAACTGATAATTTCACATGAGTTGAAAAGCTTTTTTCTTTCTTTTTTTTTAAACAAGAGGAAGAGTAAAAATAAGTTTGTGGTAATCCTACCACTTTTATTACATGAATGGATACATAATTTGTCATTGGGGGAAGGAAAACGTCATTCTGAAGGAGCTTGTTAATAGAGGGGAAACAAATTAAAATACAATAAGTTTTTAGAGTGCAGAAGGTAAGGAGGAAGGGGTGGGGAGGGGAGGAAGGGTAAATTTTAGAGAAAGGTGAAGGAAGCATGCCCTGAAAAGCTGCAGGTTTCCTAATAGATTAAATTTTATACGTAATCTACACACAAAGGTGGTTCTTGCTGACCCAAAAGCTTGCTAGAGGTTAGTCCAACATAGCAACAATTAAAATGCGAACTGGTTAAATGAATACCACATATGTATAATTTTGAATCTACAGTCAAACCTGTCGTAACGACCACCAGTATAGTGACCACCATTATTGATTCCCTCCAGACAAAAATGTTTATTATAGAACCTGTCTATAGAGGTCACCTGTTTACATTGGAGACTTTCTCTGTTTCCCTTGGGTGGCAAATATAGACAGGTTTGACTGTATTAGTAAACAGACCTATAGGTTGCTTGAAATTTCCTTTTGGTACCAACCTTCTTTGAACGTTGAATGGAGTGTTGGTAGAAGATAAGAACAGTCCTTTTCCTCAAGCTCAGTCTCCAATGGTTCTTCCTTAACAATCAATGTGTAAGTCTGCCGAGAAACTTCTCCCGTTGGCTTTACCTCCACCTCTTTGGTATCAACATCATCGCAATGCAAGGGTTCTTCTTTCATAATCAATGTTAAAGTCTTGTCATCCCTCCCTAAATGCTTTGTATCTATCTCTTTGGTAGCATCGCAATCATGACCATCATTATCAACGTCATTGTCGGAAGCATCATCGTCTTCATCGCCATCCAACGGTTTTTGTTTTATAATCAATGTGTAAGTCTGGTCATCCCTTTCGGAACACTTGTGATGTATCCCATTTGTATAATCACCATGATTATTGTCATTATCGACAGCATCATCATCATCACCATTGGCATCTTCATTCTTGTAATTGAAGGGTTCTTTTTTCATAATCAATGTGTAAATCTGGTCTTCCATTTCTGATGACTTTGTCTTTTGGGCATCTCCATCCTCATTATCAAAGATTTCTTTTTTAATCAATGTGTAAAACTGGTCATCCATTTCTGAATGCTTTGGCTCTTTCTTAGTACACATGAACACAAATCATTGTCATCCTCATCCTCTTCATTATATTGATCTGTCCAACTACGTTCTGAATCTTCTCCCGTCAATGATAAATCTCTTCCTGATGAACAAAGTGTGTTGTCTTTTGTTCACATGTCTACCAGTACGGAAGCAGACTGGGTGTTTTTCTATCTTTGATTCCTTTTACACAATTGCCTAATCCTCCCTTTGAGATGATCGTTGGAAGTTCATCAAGTGATTGGACGTTAAATATCCCTTTAATACCATCACCAGCTCCCATTCTTTCCTCATGAAAATCTTCTTTTACAGTGTAATTCTGATATCCTAATTATTCCTCTGAGCGAAAATTTGTCTTGGTTTCTCCCACCTCTGTATCTCCATTCCAAAAACCCCCTTGCAGTTGCGTTTGCAATTTGGGAGCTGTTTGGCCTCAAAGGTCCTCTTCTCTTTGTGTCTCTTCTTTGATCTCGACCTTGTTCTCTTTTGTGCTAGTTGTCTTGTTTGCCATAATTCTGAAAGAGAAAAGAAGGTTCAACCCATCTACTTTAAAACCAGATTTGGGTGGTTATCAATTTCAAGACGGGTCAATATTCATGAAATTAAGGGGGACCCCCTAGTATTCATAAGTGAATATTAAAAGCCCTATTTTTTTTTTATTGTGTCAGATCTTTATTTCAATTAGATTTTGTTAATTTATTTATAAATAGAAAACAGGAAATTTTGATATAAATAATCTGACAAATAACCCGCCTAATTAGCATATAAATGAATATGTAAGATATTCATTGGGGTAGTCCTCAAGCAAAAAATAATCATGGAAATCTTTTTGAAATTTGCATGTGTAGTCTTTAATCCCTTACAGTAAATTTGAATGAAGTTTTTTTGTAAATTAAATAGTAATATTATGTGTTATTAATCGATTTAATAATTATCATCTATGAGATTAAGCTAATTATATATTCATGGCATTTAATTGACCGTTTTATTCATCAATTTTAAAAAGTAATCCATTCAATTTTTAGAATGTACCTTTAAAAAGCTGTGTAAGAAATTTTGTTGGCATTTTTTAATTGCAATATGAAATTATTAATACACATGTAACTCCAATATTTTCCATAACATATTTGCTAACCTTTCCTTACTTTTTACTCCTATTACATTTGATAGAGGGTTCTAAATCCTATTCACCTAAGTAATTAATTCAGTACACAACAATATCAATGTACCCCCATCTGTCTCCAAAGAGATGTTTTCATTGTCCATTGTCATCAACTATTCATGACTGTTACTTGCAAAGGATCTCCAAATTTATAACTCATTCTCACAATTAATTCCAAATCTTAGGCCTGTATTCCGATAGCAAGGTTTAAGTTAACCCTGGTCTAAATCTTTGGTTTAAGTATGAGTAGCCAAAAGTGCCATAAATTTATTTACAATGTATAATTCTTATGTTAACGGGTCTCTTTTCCCATGCTCTAATAATGTAGAAAACTATTGAAGTTTTTATTCCAAGACATTTTGAAATACGAGTGCCAAATAAAATGGAATGCATACTCCTCTATCCAGCGCAATAGGACTTAAAAAGCAACTGCAAATGTTGTCTGCTAGAACACGCAATCTTTCACTATGTTTCCCCCTTAAATTGTGCAAAAATGTGTAGCTATCAAATCCCAGTGATGCTGTAATGTATTGGGGGGAAGGGGGGGGGGGGGGGAGCAAAACGTACACTACACTCTTGTCAACTTCTCGTCAACTAAGACTAAGAGCTAAGATCCTTATTACTTAGCTTACACGTCTAACATAACAGAAATGAAAATCAACAACACTTTTGACTTTAAATTGATGTGCTTAATTTCTATTCATTTGTGCCCAAACAAACTTGTAAGTTGTGAAGTGCCGTCTTTACCACTTTTTGTGACATTCTTGTGAAATACTTTTTTTAGGCCACTCCTCTATCACAGTTCATTTTACATTGCGTCATTATACTTTTAATTTTAGCCAAAGCGCGCGCGGCGGGGATTCGGGACCTCATGACCTCCATAGACTTCACTGCACTGTCTGTGTATGGTCCGCTCATATAAAGGCACGCGGAATAAAAAGGCACGCATTCAAAATGCGTGTTTTATCTATGGCAAATACGCGCTAGAAAAACTCTGTTGCTTGTCTATGCATGGGACTAAGGAAGCTTTTGCGAACGTAATTTTTTGCTAAGTACTGCAGTCAAGAATTGGGCACAAAATCGTTAGTTTTCTTTAATACCAATACCAATGATTCTATACTATTTCATATTAATCTCTAGAATTTTTATGACATTAGGAAGTAGAAAATATAGCAATAAAAGTTCATAATTATAGTTTATTTGTTCGGCAAAAGAGCAGTGCGAGCCTTTTAATGTGTTTCAAAAACCACTACAGTTTGAAAGACAGGATCGCAATGCAACAGCTGCGACACCTTGGAAAGATGGCATCTCTCCAACCAAGCAGGATCGAGCACCGCCTCTTCCAGCATACATTATGCCACTATCCTGAGTCAAAAACATCCAAAGCCGCCATCGGACTCCTCGAGAAATA
>BQKZ01007590.1:0-31842 GCA_036244855.1 Temnopleurus reevesii | reverse complement strand
CCCAGCACAGGTGGAAATGATAACTTTGAAAATTCATAACTTTTGAACGGATTATCCGATTTTGCTCAAATTTTCACAGTTTGTTCATCTTATTGTTATTCATTTACTGACCATACATTATTGTCTGGGTGTAATTCCCCTTTAATTTTAGATGTCCGCTGAATTCTTGGTTCAATAGCAAAAAGATATTAAAGTGCGCACACGATTTCAGACCTCAATTAGAACCGACAAGCAATTTGTCTATCTACCTGCAAGCGAGCCATTAGTCGCCCACAACCCCTGCAGGCCCTCGTATTTTGACTAAAAACACTGTACGAGCCATCACCACCGACAACTTGCCAATACGAGAGGGGCGGAGTAAAAACATTGCCCGTGAAAGATGAGTGGCACTTCATAATAGAGCAGCACTGAGCTGAACTTAATGGCTACTAATGGAGAACATCTGTGTCATACATCACAAACATTTCTTTTCTCTTTCTGTCTCTCAATGGCGGTAGCCTCTGATCGATGCCGACTTTCAAGTCACCGACAAAGGAGATGCGTTTGATGGCGTGTCCCTCCCTCCCCATTAATCGAGAGTGTGAGAGTTGCGAGACTTCATTATTGTAGTGGCAGGATTTTATCTTAATTCTCAAACCCCTTTCAGTTCTCTCTCTTTCGCTGTCCTTGCTCTTCATCTCTCTATCTTTCTCCCTTTTCCTCTCCCTCTTATTTTCTCTCTGTCTCTCTCTTTCCCTCAAAAACACAAACAAACTCTTCTTTTTTTTTTTTTTACATGTACATGCAGTAAGCTCTCTCTGTCTTCTACATTTGCCTCTCACTCTTTTGCTCTGAGCTGTCCATGTAGGCCTATATGTACTCTTCCTCCTTCACTTTTCTTCTTTATCTCATCAACTCTTCCCTAAATGTTGTCATGTATATATTCAATGTACATCTACATGTATCTCTTGACTTTCAATGAACTTTACATGTATGTTGCTCTACTCTCTCTCTCTCTGTCCCCCCCTCTCTCTCTCTTTCTCTCTCTCCACCTTCTAGACTCTTTCTCAGTACCTCTTCCTTCACACCCCTCCTTCTTTGGTAGTTCTGTAGATAACGTTATTCCTTTTCTTTCTCTCCCTTATCAAAACTTTTTCCTTTCTAATCATTTACAATTTTTATCAGGTTCTGCATGCTGGCAGTGTGGAAACGGATTAGGTTTTCACTCTCTCAAATTTTCCCTCGATCATTATTTGTTGTGATGTTACCTTGCATTTTAATCAGATTTTTCTGTTGATTTGTTTTGCTGTCACTGGGCAGTTTAATTGATGATTTATCATAAAGGAAATTACATGTGTTCTCATTCTCCATGTTCTGTTTTGCCATCCATTCAAATACAAAAGTGCCAACTTCACCACTTACACGGAAATGCACTTTTGGGGATACCCTCTAATCTGTTTGTTATAATCTCGGCACTAAATGTTCAGGAAGTACAAATAGTGATGATTAGGAGAAGTAAATGTTAATACTAATACACCTTCGTGGAGGGCCTACATGTACAGTTGTAAATGATTTCCACATGAATTTTAAAAGGAAAAGTGGTATTAGTGTGAATTTAAAAACTTGTCAGTCTTGAATTTTTTAAAGGAATTTTAAAAGGGAAGATGGTTTAATGTGATTTTAAAAAACTTGTCAGTCACACAACCTCTTTTTTAAAACTTCACCCAACAGGCTGGTATTGATTATAAATGTAGTCATCATTTACAAATTGAAATTTCCCAGGTGGATTTGCATGTAAGATGGTGTCAAATTGTGTACCTTACTGCTGCATTACTCCACGAAGGCATGTGTTTTGTTAATTGACCAGAAATTGTTTGATATCTTGGGGTATGAATCCAAACACTTCTTTTCACTGCCTTTTAAACAGCAATGCTCGACAGATCCAGGCTTTTATCAACCCTTCAAACTATCGATCAGATGTTGAACATGTTTTCACCTTTTCTATTTGGGGGTTAGATAGGTGTGCGAAACACCTAATAGCGACACGTGCAACAGGAAATCTTTTACCAAGTAAAATTGACCAGAAATTGTGGGATTGCATTTTGTGTGAACGCTGGCACTTGCATTCAAACCTCGCAGTACTTGTTAACACATTTCTCACTCTACCATTTCATTTAATTATTGATTGTATGCCAACCTGTCTATAAGATTCAAACACACAAATTCTAAAACTCTCCGCTATATAGTTTTGACAAGGGTGCCAACCATTATGCGATATTAACACGTACATGTACATGATACTACAGGAAATCTTGTGTGCAGCAAGTCTGTTGAGCAAAACCTGTCATACCATCACCTGTAAAATCAGACACTTCATATTTAGGGGGAAAAATTATTTGGATGCCTCCAGCCCACCAACCCTCCGAAAATGGCCTTCCAAAATGTACCTGAACTTTTTTTTATGTCGTGGTGTAGTGGTTCTGACTCTCGCCTTGCAACCAGAGGGTCGTATGTTCGAATCTCACCCATGGCGTTAATTTCCTTCAGCAAGAAATTCACCCACACTGTGCTGCACTCCCCAGGTGAGGTGAATGGGTACCTGGTAGGAATTTATTCCTTGAAAAGGCTTATGTGCCTAATAGCTGCACTGCTAAAGCCAGGGTAATAATGCTGCAATTGTAGAGCGCATAGGGAATTCTTCACAAAGAGTTGATAAGTGCTATATAAAAGTCGTTCATTAATAGTATTATTATTTCACTCAAATAAAAAAAATATCACCCTAAAAGTGTTCTTTTGTACTTCAAATCTGTTTAAAAAAACAAAAAAGAAAAATAGATTTATTGACTGACATAATTTTAAAAAAATGTAATTTCTTGGGCATCCAAACAATTTTTTTTCAACGTCAGGATGAATAGTTGACAAGTCTACAGTGTGATTCTGCAATCTGGGCAAGCCAACCTGTCTTTCAAACAAAAACGTTATGCCTTCTTTTCACACCATTTTTGAAAGGATTTTATTATCATTTTCACTGGGGGTCTGCCTTTGGTGCGAATCCATCTCCGTTGTAGCTATTCCAGTCAACACAAACTCGCCAGCCCCCAAACCCACTTTACAATGTACTTCAGGAAATATTGTATGAAGTTGTTGAAAGACCAGAAATTGTGGGATCATTCTGTGTGAATTTTGGCAGTAGATGATTGCAGCGATAAACTTCGGTAGGAATTATTTCACAGCTCTCTTAATGATTTAAAAAAGAATCTTATCCAAAGTATTTATATTTAATTCAACCTGTGCGTCTATAAACCCAACACTTCCATTTTTTGCACAGGGTTTCATATTGGTTATTTATAGTTTATTAGAACAGGTGACTGAAAGGATATGTTTATTTTGATAAATTTTTCATGAAGGGAAAAAGAGTTTATTTTTGTTTTTCGATTTTGGATTTTTGGATTTAGATATGTTTTTAGGGTGTATTGAAAAGTGTTTTGACTTTGAATGTTAGATACAGTGATGTCAAAGTTAAAATGCATTTATGAATAATGCAACAGCTGAACCAAAGCGAGAGAAAAACTCAGCCTTCACTTTTGATGAAAGCCTTGAATTCATTTGAAAATACATCTGATGCATATTCTGGAATGGTTGGCATCTCAGCTCTCATCCATTCATTTGTGATGGAAGTCTTGACTTCATATACATGTACAACATGTATGAAAATACACCTCAGCAAAGTCTGTGATTATTTTGCATTTCTACATCATGGGGTCATTTTGCCCTGACGAGAATTTTGTGATATTGAAACTCTTTGAACATCAGGAATGGAATACCTGTAGTCTGTGAGTCAAATATAAAGAGACATCTTGTTAAAGTTCCATCTGAGTTTTACAGGTTTATATAATAGAATATGCAATATTTATATAGCGCTTAATAATAAGTGTTGCTATTTAAAAGCATAAAGTAATTCTGTGCATTTTTATCCAGCTATAGCATGGTTACCATTCTATGCTCACTGCATTCAAGAAATTTCTTCCTACTGTCCTCATTCACCTCATACACTGTTATATGGGTTGAGTGTAGCACTCTGTAGATACATTTCCCTCTGAAGGAAATTAATGTCATGGGTGGGATTTGAACCAGTGACCCTCTACATATACTGTACCGTAGTTCAAAAGGGAGAGTCAGTATCACTTCACCACGGCATTCCCACTGTATTCCAGTGTATGGAAGCCTTGCCTTTTTGCACCGTGGATGACTCCAAGCTCTCATTAGAGTATTCAATACTGTCATGAGGTGTCATCTCCAATGGTCTCAGCTGGTCTCATTACTCATCCTTGTCACCCAGTTCTCTTATGATGAACGAGGAGGGGTCATATATCTAGAATAATTACTCATATTTATGATTCATTTCAAAAATTGAATTCTTTGGAAGCTTCATAGGGTAGTGTTTCTGACTTTTGCCTTTTGACCAGAAGGTCTTTCTTCGAAATGCACCAGTGGTTTTTATTTTCTCCAGAAAGAGATTCATCCCAGGTGAGGTGAATGGGTGCCTGGGAGGAGTAGTTATTACTCGAAGTGCCTTGAGATAATTAAAAAGCAACTGTTCAAACTGTAGCACTTCTGATATGTACGTTATGTGATCTGATTTGGTATCTTAACTTTGGAGTTGCGCCTCTTTGAAAGTGTTCAAAAAGCATTTTCCTGATTCAGATTGGATCACTGTAGTGTTTAGAGGTATTGCATAGCAATGGTCGGGATATAGAAATAAGCTGATGTATTCAAAACTTGCTTCACATGTATAGAAAGTAATGTTGAGAGAAGAATTTTGTACGTATTCTGGCTTTAATATTTGTAGTTTGAAAGGGCCAACCAACCGTTGTACCTTGCGCCTTGAGCATCCAACAGGATGGATTTGGCGCATTATAAATTGCATCTACATGTATTTGTTAATATTGTTATTAAAGCTAGCGGAATGGACCACTAGCGGAGAAGGGGAAAGGTGAATGGAGTTTCCAGGGGGTATAGGCATGTGTGTGGGGTGAGAATTCACATTCATTTTGCATGCGAGGCTTTACTGCTGATGAAGAAAACCTACTCATGGCGTTCTCTTTGTTTACGGTCATAATTCAATCATTTTGGGGTTGATTTTGCTCAAGCAAACAGTAAACAATCTCTAATTTTTTATTGAAAAAAGACAGTATTATACTGTGAATATTTTTTTTTTCACTGCAGCTCACAAAGTGATTTAATATCTGAAGCGCCATCTTCCCCAAAATGAATTCCCCTTTGAACACCTTGAATATTTTATGAGATGTGGGGGTACTGTAAGCGAGTTCATGATGAGAAATCGGAGCTGAGTCATAGCGATGAGGGAATAGCCCAAGAGTGGAGTGGAACATCCCCTTTGCTTTAATAGGTGAAAGGTCAAGAGGTTGAATCTACAAGCCCAGATTTTTTATGAAGGGGTTGGTTGGTGCACCACAAGCCCCCCCCCCCCCACACACCCACATGACAGTGTACAATTTTGGAACTGCTATTACATGTATTAAGCCAAAGAGCACGTCTTGAAATACCATAGGGCCTACACAGTTACAGTTCAGGCCCACAAATGATTCACTGCTTTGTGAGGATGGGATCGATTGTGAAAAGGTTTATGATGTGAATAGTGTGCTGAGTCATGGCGATGACGGAATATCTTGCAGTGGTGGACCAGTCCCCTTTGGTTGAGGTCAGAGGTCAGGAGGTCAAATTCAAATGAGAAGGGCACACTCACTTGATGAAGGCCAAGGCTATCTGAAGAGGTTTTCAAGCTTGCATCCACTCCAAACTTGCTCTAATGGTTGCAGATGTTTTATTAAGGTCAAGGCGCATGTTTTAGGGAACAGCACTTTTGCCAAGTGCTTATCTCAAAACGCCAGTGATCAGTAGAATGCTTTAAAGGTAGAAAACTACATTTACACTTTTAATACATTTACATTATGGTTATGCTTACAACTTGTTGTGTACCTCAGATATGCCAAAATAATAACCTCTATGAAGTATTTTGGTCGAATGTAGTCCAGAATATTTAATTCAAATACAAATTTATTCTATCATAATTCATCTTGACACCAATGGTATCGCGATATTCCTAGCGTATTACGGTACCACACACACAAAAAAACCCATAAGAGCACATACAGTGCGCACTTCAATACACTGCCACACCATGCGGAATATGCACTGAGAGAGACTCTTGCGCTATTGGTCAACGAGGGGTTAACGGCTGTTTTGAATATTGAACGCACGGTCCATTAGTTCGATGCCCGAATAGAAGAATTATTATTAGAATATTAAACTATAAATGCGCCTACTGTATCATGACCAATCTTTGTGCTTAAAAGGGAACTACACTCAGACATTAAACTGCTATCATTAAATGAAGAAAAATAAGATGAACAAACTGTGAAAATTTGAGCGAAATCGGAAAATCCATTCAAAAGTTATGAATTTTCAAAGTTTTGATTTTCACCCCTCATGGGCTCCTTAAATTGGCAAACGAACAAGCACAAAATGGCTGCCAACATGGAGAACTCTCCATTTTCTTTGTACACAAAATTTTACATTTTCCTCTTTTTCCAGAAAAGTAGACAAAATTTTGTTTCTTCGGTTAAATATATTATAGCCACATCAATTCTGCAAGCATTCCAGAAAGAACGGTGTTGATTCCTCAATTGAAATATGATATTGATCCATTTTCAATAAATTTATATACAAAGTGAATGAGGAGTTTTCCATGTATGACATCACAGATTATGCTAATTAGTTATACGCATGCCAATTCAAGGATGCTCAGCATGTGTGGAAATAATAACTTTGAAAATTCATAACTTTTGAACGGATTATCCGGTTTTGCTCAAATTTTCACAGTTTGTTCATCTGATTTTTCTTCATTTACTGACCTTACATTATTGTCTGGGTGTAATTCCCCTTTAATTGATTGGTGATAAGTTCTAACATTTAGTCATCTTCAACATAACACAACAATCTTGGAAAGTAAAATTTTAGGCTGCAAAAGCTACCTTTAAAGGTATTAATAACGCCATTGAAACATACAAAATGTAGATTCCAGTGCATTTGACACTTATCTGAAAATACAGGTATTGAAGAACACAAAGAAAATAAAAGAAACTCAAGTTTTCAGAAAGTTTGTTGATTTGGGCCAGCAGAGCATGTAGATTTCTTACTGTAAACCTATAGCTGGATGCTGAGGTGCAAATTTACCTTTACATTGTGCTTTGTAGCTTGCAGCAGCCCATCATTTACAGATTGCAATTAACATATTGACATCCAAGCTCATTTGGTTGTTGTATCTTGAAACCTTACAACAATGAATGATAATGATAAACCATGTACATGTAGATGCAATTTATATACATGTAGCTCATGTATCCACTCTGTGGAGTGCTCAGGGCGCTTTCATTATTATTACCCTGGTTTTAGCCCAGCGTACACCAGCGCACATGGCATTTCAAGGAATGAATATTCTTACCAGGTACCCATTCACCTCACCTGGGTCGAGTGCAGCAATGTGGAGGAATTTCTTGCTGAAGGAAATGAATGCCTTGGGTGGGACTCGAACCGCGGCCCTCTGGTTGAAAGGCGAGAGTCAGGTCCACTACACTACAGCGCCTCCAATGAACTGCATGACATGCTTTTGTAATCTACATGTACTGTAGATGTATTGATGTTTTATTGACTATTTCTATTATAGAGACAGACCCAGTTTTAATAATAATAATAATACACGGCTTTTATATAGCGCTTATCAACTCTTCATTAGAATTCTCTAAGCGCTCTACAATTGCAGCATTATTACCCTGGCTTTAGCCCGGCAGCCACTTTATTTGGCATTTCAAGGAAAATATTCCTACCAGGTACTCATTCACCTCACCTGGGTCGAGTGCAGCACAATGTGGAGGAATTTCTTGCCGAAGGAAATTAATGCCTTGGGTGGGACTCGAACCGCGACCCTCTGGTTGAAAGGCGAGAGTCAGGTCCACTATACACTACAGCGCCTCCAATGAACTGCATGACATGCTTTTTTAATCTACATGTACTGTAGATGTATTGATGTTTTATTGACTATTTCTATTATAGGGACAGACCCAGTTTTACTGAAGCAGATGCATTTTAATTTTTAATTCACAATTTTTGTAATTACCCTTGAAGGGATTTTCCCCCGATATTGATGTACTATCAGTGAATTAAAGATGAAAAAAAAAAACCCTGAAAAGTTTGGCAAAATGGTATGATCCATTCAAAAGGTATGAATTTTCAAAGTTATCATTTAATTCCACCACTGGTGAGCTTATTATAAAAAATGGATCAATATCATATTTGAAAAGAGGAATACTATCATTCTTTCAGAAATGCTTGCAGAACTTATGTGGCTATTGTATTTTAGATTTTTTTTTCATTTTTTTTGTCATATAAAAATACCAATTTAACTCCTACCATGAGTGGATATCACCAAAACTTTGAAATATCATAACTTTTGAACATATTGTCCGATCTTGCTTTAATTTCTACTTTTTGTATGATTTTGTTCTCAATACTAATAGAAAGTTCCCATTTAAAGATATATTCTGGTATTTGTTAAAAAAATAAAATAAATGTTCACAGAATCGCACAAAATGTGAGAAGAATGTTCAGAACTATGAATAAATAATATGTGCCAAAGTGTTTTGCAAGAAAATGTATAATGGCAGAGAAATGTGCAAATAAAGGGTCAAAATTGGGCCATGTCGGGCCGACAGATTTTATACCAGTCCCACGCGCTGCTTCCTGTGTTTGCTGCAGTGGACAGAGCACGTGGAGAATGACATAATTTCGCTTTTAACCGGTTTGAGGTTATCATATTAGTTTTCCCTTGTCTACACAAGTCATGTTGTGCTTTGTTTGTAACATAAGATTATTTTAATCATTCATTTTTCCAAATTGAAGTTCTTTGCAAGTACTCGATATTCGCTTTAAGCATGAACATTACAGGCAGGTATTGTTTAGTATACAAGGGAAATGAATTTTTGTATTTAACATTAAAAAATGTTATGAAAGAAGAGGATGTTTTCAACCCACATTTAACTACAAATAACCCTCACTCTTAAAAAAAAAAGCCTTGATCAGTGCATGCTAAAAGAGACGTTTTCCCAATGGAGCTCTTGGTAACGTTTTTTATTCAATTTACATTTGTAAGGGACAATGACACTTAAAAAGGTAATGATTATTCAAGCGTTTGCAACTGAGATAACCCTAGTTTGTTGTATTCAGATAACCCTAGTTATTTTTTTTCATTCAATAATGTCTATGGCTTCACACGTTCGTTCGGCCTCTTCATAAACATCGTATGGAATGAGTTTTTCCCACTTGGTGACAATGATAGAAACATGCATAAAGAATATGCAGATTGAAGGAATTATATACCAGTTCTTATATCTGTAATTGAGTAGAGAATAATAATGATAATAATAATAATAATAATAATAATAATAGTATTTAGTCACCTATTTAGAGGGGCGAGACAAATTGTCTAATATTATTACCTGGCCATAGCATACATGTAGCTGTCACATAGGCGCTTTTGCATTTAAAGGAATAAATTCCTGGCGGTACCCATTCACCTCACCTGGGTTGAGAGCAGCACAATGTTGGTAAGTTTCTTGCTGAAAGAAATTGAGTCATGGGTGAGATTTAAACCTATGACCATTGGGTTGAAAGGCGAGAGTCCGTACGCACCACGACGCCTCCCAAACAAAAAGATTGTTTTCTTTGCATAACAAGTATTCCCATTTTTATTGGAATAGAAAAACACACAGACCTCCAAATCATTAGGCATTTTTAGGAAAGAATACACTTTTTAAAACTAATTTGGGAGAGTTTCATGGCCATTTCAAAAGAGTTTTTTTTCCTATTCTTAAAATAGAATTCTACATGTATTTGCACAGTCCTATGGGAAACATGGTTTAGCAAATCACTCCTCTTTTTTCAGTTAATATGGATGGAGAGACCAGTATGCGTTCATTCTGTACATGTTTCTGTCAATTTAATGATTTCATATTAGGAGAGGATATAGATCTGAAAAAGAAAAACAATGGAAGAAGAAGATCATGCAGGGCAATGTTTCTTGCAAATTCATCCAGATTATGCATGGTCAAACATTATTTGGATTTTTCTGACACCATATAAATGATTGTTGGGAAATTACAAGTTGGTCTTCTCCCTTTTGAAATGCTTTTTGAGCAAGCTAATGAGCGTGGCTCACTGAGCAAAAAGTCTGCATGCGCTGCTCAATTGATTGATCATTTCTGAACATTCACGATTGACTGTACTTTATAAAAACTGCGTTTAATAAATAAAGGCGATATATACCATGGATTTATAAACGAATGGATATACTGTACACTGTGTGCTGTACACTGTAGATCATCACAGTGATCCTTCTGTACACTGTAATATAGTTCTGTGGAAGTCTTGCCCAGTGGTTTGCAGGGTAGGGAACAATAGAGTATTCATTCATTCATTCATCCTTCGCCTCACACTGGAGTACCACAAACCCCCAAAGTCATTATTGACCCTGTTCACATTGCATATGAATGGTCACTTGCACTCTGAATTACGATGCTGTGTGAAATGGGCTTTTTGGTCATTCACAGGGGGAGCGAACAATAGAGTATTCATTCATTCCTTTATCCTTCACCTCACACTGGAGCGCTACAAAGCCCCAAAGTCATTGACTCTGTTCACAATGTATATGTATGATCACTTTGTCCTCTAAATGCAGTGTGAATTCCTCCATGGTATAGACAATGGAATATTCATTCATCCATCCTTTACCTCACACTAGGGGTTCCTCAAAACTCTAAAATCTTAAACCTGTTCACACTGCAGATTTAAATGTGTACTCAAAATGCAGTGTGAAGTGGGTCTTACTTGCATGGGGTAGGGAACAATAGAGTATTCATTCATTCATTCATCCTTCACCTCACACTGTAGTACTACAAAACCCCAAAGTCATTATTGACCCGGTTCACCCTGTTCAGGTCTAATTTATCTGCAGGGTATTGAACATTAGAGTATTCATTCATTCATCCTTTAATACCTCAAACTGGAGTACCACTTCACTTTTGACCCTGTTCACATTGCAGA
The DNA here is from genome assembly GCA_036244855.1 of Temnopleurus reevesii. Taxonomy (NCBI): domain Eukaryota; kingdom Metazoa; phylum Echinodermata; class Echinoidea; order Temnopleuroida; family Temnopleuridae; genus Temnopleurus; species Temnopleurus reevesii. The sequence goes on along the minus strand of BQKZ01007590.1, from coordinate 20,685 downwards.
TTTTAAATGTGTCCTCTGAATCAAATGCTGTGTGAAGTGGGTCTTTACGTCTATGCTTTTTAGCCACACCAGACCATATGTACTCATATTTGTCCCACCAGGCTTATGATTCCCCAAGTTGTCCTTCAAAGTATGTTATTGGATACCATATTCATAGGATTTTCAATTATTCATACTAATCATTCTCAAAGTCAGTTGCAACCTTATAAACACCACCCATGTCTTTATTTCGGCTTTCATACAATATCTTAAAGTAAAAGTGAAATTAGTGGCGGATCAGTCCGATCAAAAGAAGATGAATTAACGCTTACCTTTTACATCGTTGAGTTTAATTAATATTGTAACATTTGGAATATTTTGACTAAGTATCTATAATTATATGAGGTGCAAAGTTTTGTGAATTACTATTGTTTGCACATCCGTCAAACGGGTTTGATAGAAACTTTTGTAGAAATGAAAAGAGATGAATGGCCATGTAGCGATGAACATTTTTAGGGAATGATCATGTGGTATGATTCGACCAATCAGCTGACTAGAACTGTCTAAGCCATCTTATAATTGTGATTACATGTATCTCATTTTTTTTTTTATTATTTAAAGGAAATGCTTCATGCTGCCTATTATGTATGGCTATAGGATTCTACAAGGACATAGATATTTGTGATGCAATTTGCAAATTGCCTTTGAAAATTTCTCCGACTAGATTGGTGAAGAGGATGAAATATTTATGAAGTTCAAGCTTTTGTGGAGAAATTACTCAGAGGTCAGAATGTTTATTGATGCAGTTTGACAGAAGGGTTTAGCCATTCACTGAGGAGCTGTCATGCCATTCAGTGGAGGGATCAGTTTTATGTTTCCTTCTTTTATTAAAGATACATGTAGTTATTCAAATTGAAGAAAATATTTGAAATAATATAAAAGTGATATTTAGATAATATTTAAGGTGATAATAAGAATTATAAATCGAGAGGTTATGTACAGTATCGCGATTGCCTGCCCAGAGATAATGCATGACTGACGATATTGAGCTGAGCTGAGCTGAGCTGGGCAAAGCTGGGCAAGCTAATGCTGTCGTGGTTGTAATGGAAGTAATTGCAGACCAGTCCAATGAAAAGAGCATGAATTCACAGCATTGAGTGAAATTTTAATGGATTATTTTGACTATGGTAATTACAAGGTGCAAAGTTTTGTGAACCACTATGCTCATGCCTCAAACGGGTTTGATATGTAACAACTGAAAAGAGATGAACAGCCGTGCTTTGATACACGTTTTGGGGAATGATCACGTGGTACAATTTGACCAATCAGCTGACTAGAACTGTCTACATGTGAGCCATCTTATGATTGAGATTATTCCAGTTTTTATATTTTTCCAGTTTTTATATTTCAAGAAAATGAATGATTCATCCTGTCTATTTTGTATTGCTATAGGATTCGACAAGGACAGAGATATTTGTGATGCAATTTGCAAATTGCCTTTGAAAATTTCTCTGACCAGATTGGCGGAGAGGATGAAATATTTATGGAGTTCAAGCTTTTGTGGAGAAATTACTTTGAGGTCAGAATGTTTATTGATGCAGTTTGACAGAAGGGCTTAGCCATTCACTGAGGAGCTGTCATGCCATTCAGTGGAGGGATCAGTTTTATGTTTCCTTCTTTTATTAAAGATACATGTAGTTATTCAAATTGAAGAAAATATTTGAAATAATATAAAAGTGATATTTAGATAATATTTAAGGTGATAATAAGAATTATAAATCGAGAGGTTATGTACAGTATCGCGATTGCCTGCCCAGAGATAATGCATGACTGACGATATTGAGCTGAGCTGAGCTGAGCTGGGCAAAGCTGGGCAAGCTAATGCTGTCGTGGTTGTAATGGAAGTAATTGCAGACCAGTCCAATGAAAAGAGCATGAATTCACAGCATTGAGTGAAATTTTAATGGATTATTTTGACTATGGTAATTACAAGGTGCAAAGTTTTGTGAACCACTATGCTCATGCCTCAAACGGGTTTGATATGTAACAACTGAAAAGAGATGAACAGCCGTGCATCGATACACGTTTTGGGGAAAGATCACGTGGTACAATTTGACCAATCAGCTGACTAGAACTGTCTACATGTAAGCCATCTTATGATTGAGATTATTCCAGTTTTTTATATTTTTCCAGTTTTTATATTTCAAGAAAATGAATGCTTCATGTCGTCTATTATGTATGGCTATAGGATTCTACAAGGACATCAGATATTTGTGATGCAATTTGCAAATTGCCTTTGAAAATTTCTCCAACCAGATTGGTGAAGAGGATGAAATATTTATGAAGTTCAAGCTTTTGTGGAGAAATTACTTTGAGGTCAGAGTGTTTATTGATGCAGTTTGACAGAAGGGATTAGCCATTCACTGAGGAGCTGTCATGCCATTCAGCGGAGGGCTCATTCTGATTTGGGTCAAGGAAATAGAAATATTTATTGTCAAAAGGTTGCCATGGCAACTAATCTGAAGGGTCAGTTTGATGGGGAGAGATGAGAGATGGTTGGAATGGAATGGAGGGTGGTTTTGGAAGAGGGAGTAGGGTGGGAGAAGGGAGGAATGAAATATAGGAAGGATGAATGCTGGTGTGGAGGAATAATTATTTTTGTGAGAGAAGGATAATGAACAAATAAATGCTGGTTGAATGAGATTGACAATAGTTTGGAGAAAGAAAAGTCATATTTCTTTTGAGAAATATCGTAATGAGTGTCTAAATTGAATTGAGAGTAGGTTGTTCAACTAATTACAAGTAGAGCCTACTTACAAGTAGTGAAAGGAAAATTGTTTAGATAATTAAAAAGACAAGAGGATGAAATACTTTTCCATATATAGGCCTACATGTAGTTCGTAAAGTCAGACACAATTAGGAATAATGTCTTTTAACATATAGTCTTATCTTATTTTCACAGCTTGATTTTGAGCTTTAAATAGCAGGAGATGGAAATTTTATTCTAGATTATTTATATTTTTGGTTGTTGATTGAGTCTTACCTGTTTGATTTTGCAGATTTTTTTCTTGAAAAAAATTGCAAAACATTGAAGCAACATGATCATGTAATGTACCTTCATTAGATGGTAGGCATACTTGTATGTCATTTTATGTCTGTGATATCATACGCAATGCTTGAAAAATACTGGTTCTCATGATGATTACATATATATGTAAATTTTTAATTGTTTATCAACTAATTTGATGAAGCATGCAAACATTTGTTTCAACAATATAAAGACAGACAACGATTAGAATCGTCTCAGAAATTCAGAGCAAATATAATGAAAGAATGGGCAAACTCATTGAAATTTGACATCTTAATGCATTTCCCCAAATTATGTTTTCGTCTGACAGGAAATGATAACTTTTCCAGAGGGGCGGGAAGTTGAATAAAAGAGAATTTTCCCATTGTGCTTCAAGCTCCCATCCCAGAGTAAATAAGCCTCATGTCAAACTGTATTTTTGAATGCGAAAGCCCCGCAGCTTACAAATACAAAGCAATTGAATGAAAATTATCCTCAGATTCGATTCCATTAAACCTTTTGTCGTCCCAGGCAATTGTGAGATTTTTTAAAAGAGTGTGTTTGACTGGATATGAATGCAGTGTTTATGTTGGATTTTATCGATGGTGGCATTGATCTTTCATTCATAGTACACGAATACAGATAACAGTGTACAGGTAGAATAGTGTTTGCGTCTTGTTCTGTTTCCCACAGTTTTGGGGAAATAATGAAATTTGAAAACGATTCTCCAATTCAAATACAAAAGTGCTAACTTTTGGAATATGAGAATAGAAATTGAAACGTTAATAACCAAATAGTGCCCATTTAATAGAAACTATCTCAATAATAACCATATCATCTCACTCTCTTGAGGAATATTTGGTTCAGTTGTTAAAGTGATTCACATTTTACATTGTAATTTCATCCTCATTTTAATGTATTCTGAAAGTTTGGAATCTCTACACAATGTACATGTACATGTATGTACATTTGCATGCTTTAGATTTCTGCAGTTTGCAGGTGCTCACAAGTACTGAATGCATGAGTTATTTTTTACTTTTCGCATTTGATTAGCAGTTTCAGACATTGAGGAAATATTTTCAATACATTACTGTCCTATGTGACAAAAGTTGCTAAACAAAACATACTTTGTATAGCAAAAATGCATAAGAAAGTGCGATGCGATATCGGGAAAATTACTCCCTGCTCATGCATGTTCATCTACACAATACATGTTAGAACACTCCGTAGAAATGTTGAATACTGGAATATTTCTTGTCTTTATGCTTTTCAACAAAAGGATACATTTACAGTACTCGGCCTTTGACCTGCTTGAAAAACACAAAGAGGTAGATTAATTCCTTTTTTTTCGTTGGAAATCTGTTGACTCTTCTTGTGTCAATAGCCTTTTTTGTGTCAGCATTAAAACTCCATTGCTTTGTTATTTCCATGGAAATTGTTCATTATTATGAAGATTTTGTCAATGTATTCTGGACATTTATTATTTGGAAGGTTTGTCATTCAAAAGTTCAGTATCCTGAATATTTGTTTGTCAAAAGTTTCAATTACTGTATTTACAAATTGAAAAAGAAGAGTTTAATTACACTGAAGGTTTGTTTGCCCAAAAGCTGAAATAAGCTCTGCTTTTCCGAAGGATGCACTTTGTCTGCATTAATGTGTAGTTTGTACATGTGTATGAAGCAATTTCCTCTTTTTAAATTGAAATATTCATGAATAATGCCACAGTGTTTGGAGTAAAGGGTATTTTGCTATCTTCTGAGAAATAAAATGTAACACACCTAGCACATTTCAAAATAACAAACTTTCACAACAAATAACATCAATTTGATATTCAGAAAAAAATATCTGTTATAAGATCTGTGCACTTGTACATTGCCTTTGATTCTGGAATTTAAACACATGTATCTACCCTCTCTTGAGGAAACTACCATAGTCTAGTTTTTAATGAAGGGAAATGTAGAAATCAAATTTAACATTAATGTTAACTCAATTTGTTTGTGTTTTTACGAAGTGACAGGAGCTAAAGGGTATTGTTGCATGAAAACAAAGAAATCCTGATATAGCACCAATTCAATGAGCATTCTATCGAACAAATAATTCTATAGAAGGACACGTTTCAATGGATTTGTAACTCATTTCGTGTAACAATACCCTCTGGCTTTTGTCACTTTGTGAAAACATGGACAATTTGTCTGACAAGCTTGTATGTGAAGATCATGTGAAGAAAATAATATCTTCTGCATGGTTGAGCAAACATTATTAATATTGGAAAATGTCTATGAGATTAGGGAAGCATGAGTTACCAAATTCAAGGATCATACTTAGATTTGTGACTTTCAAAAAATCAAATTTCTGTCAGTATCTGCTTACTCATTTATACCTTTCTTTAATCAACTGAATTTTACAGACAAGTTCACCACAGATGAAAAACTGCCAAATTTTGTTACTGGACATATTTCTCCCATGAAAAAAGATGCTACTTTTATGAGGGGGCATTACATTTTTGTTGAGTTCATAGGGAATGAGTCATCCAAACTCACATTCTTATACTTGCGTGAGATAGCAATCAGTACAAGTAGAGTTCTATTGTGAAAATGTGAGCATGATTGAGAGATTTCTGATGCACTTGATGAATACTTTTCTATTTTATCAATTGGGTGAAAAGAGTATTCGAAATTAAGCAGCTTTCATCAGTGAAAAGTAACAAGATTTTGTGATAAGCAGCGATTTTGTCGCTAATGCGTATCGCTTATGCCCACTTTTTCAGCAGTTCTCCTCCATCTACTTGAAGTGCTTTCATTGATTTTTTAGTTTATTTGTTCTTTTATTTATTGAAATATATTTATACAGGCACAAAATTCTAACAGATTTGCTGTTTCACATATTATCATGATAATAAGATGAAATGGAATCAAAAGCATGACAAAATTATAATCAAAGTCGAATGAAAATAAATATAAAATAGATATTCAAAGAAGATATAAATGCAATCCTAAATCATAATGATAACTTCAATAACTCGTGAAAGAATAACTTTATAATAGATTGTCGGATTGTGCTCAAAATTTTAGCCGTCTAAACTTCGTATTTTTCTCCTTCCACTGAGAGCACATCAATATTTGAGTGAAATTCCACTTTAAAGACTTCCACGAAAGGGCATACTTTAATGAATGAATGAAGAAGTTGATGTACATCTATGTTTTACTTTTGCTTGAAGTGAAAAAAAAATATTACATTGTACAATACTGTGTTTATAAAAAACAAATTTTTGTTATGAAGCTGAAAGAGAGCCACTCTGCTTGTCAAAAAGATTTGTCTTTTAATGGCTTATTATTTATATTTGTTTATTCTCACCACCACAAGTGAGAAATTTAATAATGATTTCTCTCTCTCTTTCTTTCTCTCTTTCTCTTTGCAGTACGAATGTGAAGGCAGAGCGTCAGAGAGACCTATTGGTTTGCATAGAGATATCTGTTCATTAAAAGGTAATTCAATTGACTTAATTTTACATGTAAATCCAATTATCACCACCGACAATTGGCAGTATACAGCGATTTCTTATGATACCAGCCGTATCAGTCTGTTGGCGCTGGAGTGACTGCCGTTTTGGGGAAAAAATACACATACAATGTCTCTCATGTACAGATAATTACCAGTTTCTTTCTTTCGATATCACGTGAGGTACACCATGCTACATCAAAGAAAAACTTCATGGTGTAATGATAGAACGATTTTAGGGCGTATCTATAGATAAAGTGTAAAGCAAACAATTTTTTTGATAACCTAGCATAATTATCCATACCTGGAAATGGTCAACCTAGATCCGATGAATTGTTTATGATGAAAACTGCATTGTGCCATCTGCGGTTCTTAATGCGTTTATAATCTGTGGCGAGAATTCAGTATTGTAGAAAATGATGCCTGTCATGTAAATGTTATTAAAAATATATGATTTTGTTTTTATCAAATGCATTCTACCACAGACTTTGAAATCCATTTAAATAATGTAAAATATTGCTGTGTTATTATCTTGCTTTAGAACCTTGGCCTGTTCCACAATTTAATAGGATTTTTCTGGGAAAATAGGACTCTCAATATGTCAAAATATAAGTGGATTTTCCCACATTGTGCTGCACTCAACACAGATTAATAAAATGGATACCTGGCAGTAATTTTTTAATGCTTGCATGCTGGTGACAACTGGCTAAGGACAAGATGATAATATTGTAACAACTGTGTATAATGTTATTGAAATATTATTATTATTATTATCATTATTATATAGGGAATATTTTTCCTGGTATCGCATCAAAATTTTCTGTGCATTTTAGCATGATTTTAGCACAAATAGTATAAAAAATGTTTCCCCAATGTCTAAAAATGCTTATCAAATGTGAAAATGAAAATCATTCCCTGTTATATATCATGATATGGTGGTTTCTCTTCACAGTGGATCTTCCACCCGAGGTAGCTGGGTCACGCTGCAGCCTCAAGGTTCAAGCCCGACAAGAAGACTCCCCTACTAAGAAGCTACCTCCTACCCCTGAGTCATCACCAACCATAGGGGTAAGATTTGATTTCTCCATTTGATATATTTTTCTTTTTTTGTATAAGCTTAAGTAATGGATAAAGTTCCTAAATACGAGCCTTTACGAGCCTTAATACGAGCTTAAATATGAGCATAAGTGTGAGCCTTCATATCAGAGAGCATGATTGGATATTTATCTATTTACAGATGTAATTTCGCGCAGTGTAAGCAACTTGCGCAAGATTAATTGTACAAGAAAGATATCCCGGCGTGCCAGCGTCAGAAACAACCGTAAAGGCTTGTACAAGTATTATTAACAATAAAGTCCATCTTATATGATCATGCATGGATCACCTCGCAATGTTAGTTCTAGAAGAAATCATTTTCAATTTTTGAAAACATATACGACAAAAGAAACATTTTAAAAGTGTTTAAAAAAATGTACACCTGTAAGACAAGTATTGGCTCTGCAGGCAGTGGATTGTGATGTATTACGGAATTCAAAATGATTATGAATAAAAAATGATGTTAAAAGACACTCTTAATATGATGTTTGCTAAACAATGCTGGGAATAATTTTCAAGTCATCGCATTGCAATTTTGCTATGCTTTTCAGCATGATTGCTATACAGCTCCTTTTCTGTTCAGTTATTTGTTTGATATTAATCAAACTAAAATTGAAAACTAAAATTATTCCCTGCAATGGAAAGCAGCTGATAGCATATTAATCCAAACCTTGCAAGTGTTACCAAGATTTATGAAGTATTTCTTACAAATGGACTGTATTTATCCTATTGCAGGCAGTAGATTGCGATGTATCGCTGGATGCGGAGAAAGAGACTCAAGAGTGGGCTTTCACTCTCTACGACTTTGATGGGCATAGACGAATCACGAGAGAGGTAACTTTCAAACAGAAACTTTATCCATGTCCAAATCTTGCTAGAAAGCTGATACAATCTCTTGTTATATTCAGAGGTGGAAAATAAGCACATGGATAAATCAATATATAGAATGGGCTTGTAGCATAAATGAGATACGATTAAAGTAAAAATTAATTGTATCTCTATGATACATGTTTTGCCATGGACTTACAATTAATATTTATTGTATTTATTGTGATTGCATCTTTTATATCACAGGCCCATGAACGTATATTTCCCATTCCACATTTTCCCCTTTTTCAAGGACAGTTGACAAAATTTTGTGTGTCCATTGGAATATCATAAATCAATCAATCCTGCTTTTCTGGAATTTCAGAAAGAATGATGATAATTGCTTATTTGGAATATGACATTGATTCATTTTTAATGAATTTGTGTACAAAGTAAAATGGGGGAGTTCTCCATCATGCTATCACAGAGTGCTCATCACACATGGAAATGAAAACTCTGACAATCAGAGTTTTCAACAGATTATACTTTGCCCAGATTTTATAAGTTACGGGGGAACTTCCCGTTTAACCCATTAACTACTGAATTCTGTAATTCCCATAGACATTGTGCAGAGACTACCCAGTTCAAGTAGTCAATGGGCTAATGGACATTTCAGGGGATCAAACAGTTTTAGTGTTAAGATTTAAGATCATTCTCTTTGCCATTCCCAGTCATAGATTCTCTCCACCTTTTCTTTTTTCCCTCATAGGATCTTTCAAGCATACTGAAATCAATCTCTGAGGCCCTCGCTTGTTCGGTCATCCTGCCACCGAGCGGGAGTCGCAAGCTGAAGCTCCGCCTCTCCATGATGTCCGATCACGAGACGGACTCTCGAAAGACGACGGCGGACAAAGCCAGCCAACCAAGCACGCCAAGCCGTGAAAATCCAAGCACGCCTTCTCGTGGACCTCCCAGCACGCCTAGCCATGATAGCTTAAGCCAGCAGCAATCGGTCGGGACGCAGTCCACGTCTCTCCCGTCTACCTCCCCTCTGCAAGCATCGCCGTTGTTCGTCGGCGGCAACAAGCAGGAAAACAAGGAGAATCTTTTCAACCGCGTCCGGGATCGAGGGGAGCTCCCGACGCACCGCCATAGCTTCACTCGTGAGATGCCCAGCCACAGGCATAGCTTTAATGCCAATCATCAGTGTTGGAGGAAAGACGAGAAGAGGTCGCGGAGATCAAAGCACAGGTCGCACTCAATGGCACCTGCAGATGTGATACCGCCCTCGTATGGTGATCAGCAGGCCAGCCCGGAGAGGCAACATCGCAAAGCAAGGCAAGTACTTAGTAACAAGATGTTGTTTAGTCTCGGAAGTAAGAATGAATTCAAGTTTCAAAGATTTGAAAATTCAATGTCATATTTCACTGAGTGGACTAAAGATTGCCATGTCATAGCTGTACTCCAGCCTTCAAATTAGTTATGTTGCTGAATTAATTTTTTTTTTAGACTGAATCATATTTCTAATAGTATTGTGAAGTGAATGAATGAACTTACAATATTCTTTTTCTTTTCTCTTTTTTTCAAACAGAAAATCAAGTGGAGCTGCGGAGCATAGCGGAAACAAGACAGCAGCAAGCAAGCAGACAATCAATGCGGGTACAAACTGTATTCCTGTGGAGCGCCCTCAGGAGAATGCAGAGAGGCGGAGTTACTATCAGGAGCTAGCGGGTATCGATCATCAGTGCACCAATCACGATGGAGACGACGTAGGGGATGAGGCCGATCTACCGCTAGGTGCCTCTGCAAGCAGTCCCATTCAAGCTGGCTCGAGACATTCGAAATCCAGCCCTCACCATCGTAGCAAGGTGAGGGCTGGTGATTCGCAGGCTAAGAAACAGACGTTGCATGTTAATCAGATGGTGGCGAAATGCGAGTCGGCCCAGAGGCACCATAAGGACTATCACATGCAGCTGCTGGAGGCGTCCCGGACGCGACTGGAAGGGATGCAGCCGGTGGGTGCGCTGCCTGGGGTCGCAGCGGGTGGCGCCGCAGCGGTTTTCTGCCAGCACCACAGCCCCAAGCGCCACAGCTTCCCAGCCGGACCGGTACAGGTCGTAACCACGCAGCTGGTGACACCGGCGGCTCAAGCGACACCCAGGGGTAAACACCGCAGGAGATCGCGGCGACACCACACACTGCAGCCCCTGACAGTCATGAAGCATGAAATCATGGACAAGACGGAGGGGCTTCCCCCAAGCACACAGAAACACCAACATCATCATCATCATGAACACCATCATCATCATCACTACCATCACTATCACGATATTGACTAACTTATTTCGCACTATCTAACCTACATGTATGAACTATGAATTTTAAGTATTATTATGAAATATGTAGTATTCCTATCCTCAAACAGAGGCTTCTTGAGTAGCTTCAAGTTGATATAGAAATATTTGTAATTGATACAATTGTGTGAATTGAATTATCTTGGATCAAAATGGAATGGGTCATGCCTTCATTGTGAGTAGATTCATCAAAGGATTTGGACAATTCATACTTCTTCATTCAAGCTCCCACATTAGCTTCATGATCACAAAAGAAAATAACTTTGCTGCTCATCTAGTGAGCAGGTGCAACACCTGTTCAACATTTCTTCACATGATAAAAAGGAAGGAATTATCTTTTGTGTTCATTTAGCTGTTGTGAATGCTTCAATGGAAGTTGTTTAATTTGTACAAATCCTTTATCCCTTCTGCTCACAGTATTTGGCTGAGAAGTACATCAAGTTTGAATTTCTGCAACTTGCATTATCATGCTGATGATAATAGATGATAATGAAGAGTATTATAGTAAATCCAGAAGAAGTAGCTAAGGTCTACTCCTTTTAGATACGTATGAATATGAATCATTTGGTAGTGTTCACAGCCATTTTCCTGACAGCCTTATGATTTACAAGTGCTTTTATTTACTTCACAGTATAGAAGTGTGAATGCTATGAACAGCGAAGTGAATGATGTGTTTACGATCAGAGAATATTTATGATTATTTCTAACAATTATGCACCTGTTTTCACTGTTGTTGTTTTGCCATCTCTGGGAATAATACATACCTTGCAATTAAAAATTGTTGTTTTCTGGAAAAACAATTCCCTGTAGATTCTTATGAAATCCAAATCATTTTCCATGCCAATAATTCTATCAAGAGGCCTTCAACATAAAAGCTGCAATTAAACTTACAATAAATATTAATCGTAAGTCTATGGCAAAATGTGTACTGAAGAGATACGATTAATTGCAAAGCTAATTGTTTCTTTTTATGTAAGAGGCCCAATGACTACCAAAATATACGGACATAAATAATTATTTGTTATGTTATGACGCCATTTTAAATCCGCTTGTCACTTAACATGGTTTATCAATGTATCCCAAGACTTTAACGTGAGAAAAATATCTTGGAAGTCACAAAGGGTGAAAGATGTCTGTCTATGTGAATTAAATGGTTGAAAACAAATGTAGAACACAGTATGTGTATCTGACGATCCCACTCTCCCCCGGGAAAATGTGGACAATTAGTCCATCGTTTTCCAGTTGGTGAAAAACAGGACATTTTGTTCTCCTCAAGTAGGGGGAACCATATTTTAATTGAAGATGCAGCAAGAAAGGTTGAAATGAATGATTTAGGTCTAAATACATGCTAATATCATGGAATTTTCGAAAATTCATCAGAGAAAAAAATCAGGGAAAAGAGGAAGAATCAGGAATTTTTTCTCAAACAGAGGGAACCGTGGCTTCAGATCAATGGATGTCGGTAATACAGTGAAACCTCTTTATAACGAGGTCCTAGGGACCATGAAAATTACCTTGTTATATCAGGTTCCTCACTACATCAGGGTAAAAAAACCCAAAGAACTATAAAGAGCAGGGACCAATAAAATCATTGGCCCGTATTCCGATAGCGAGGTTTAAGTTAACCCTGGTCTAAATCTGTGGTTTAAGTATGGGTAGCCAAAAAAGCCAAAACTTTATTTACAATGTATAATTTTTTTGTTAGCTGCTTTCTTCTCCCATGCGCTAATGTAGAAAACTATCTAATTTGTTATTCCGAGACAGTTTTGAATAATATGAGTGCTAAATGAGCTGGTAAATTAAACATCGACTGTTAGAGATTCAAGCCTCTTTTGGCTACCCATACATAAACCAAAGATTTAGACCAGCGTTAACTTAAACCTCGCTATCGGAATACGGGCCATTGTGTTATAACAGGTATCTCGCTATATCTGACCTCTTTATAACGAGGCTCCATTGTATCTATCAAGGATTGATTACCGGAGGGTGTGATACATTATGGTATTGTTACTTTCCAAAAATTGTTCAATAGCTGCTTATAAATTTGGTGAAGTCCCACAAGCCTGGAATTGAACATGACTCTTTGCTCAGTTCGCATTTAACTGCCTCTGAACAAAGACTCTTGTTGAATTTCCCGTCAGCAAGAAATTCATTCACATTGTGCTGCACTCAACCNGCAAGTTGCATTATGATGATGATGATAATAAATGATAATGAAGAGTATTATAGTAAATCCAGAAGAAGTAGCTAAAGTCTATTCCTTTTAGGTACTATTAATATGAAAGATTTGATAGTGTTTACAGCAATTTTGTCTGACAGCCTTATGATTTACAAGTGCTTTTATTTATTGAAGTGTAAATGCAATGAACAGCGAATGATGATGTTTGCGAAAGGGAAAACAATATTTGCGATCTGAGAATAGTTTTTTTTACAAGTTTACAAGATTATTTCTTGTAATTATGCACAAGTTTTTACTGGCGTTGATTTGCCATCTCTGGGAATAATACCTACCTTGCAATTAAACAATAAAATGGTTGTTTTCTGCAAGGATATTCCCTGTAGATTCTATGAAATTTGAACCATTTTCCACTCCAATACTGCTGATCAAGGGGCCTGCTGCTTAAAAGATGCAATTAAACCTACGATAAATATCAATCGTAAGTCTATTTGAAAATTTTCAAAGTTTTCATTAGTAGCTGTAGATTTTGGTAGGCCTTTATCAAACTTAAAAAAGAGGAAAGAAAATGTAATGGGGCAGTCATACCTACAGGCTACCTCCCAGGAGATGGAGAAAAATACAATGATCAAACTGAAAATTTAAGCAAAACCCAATAATTGCTTCAAAAGTTATGAATTCTCAAAGGTTTGATTTGCACCTCTCATGGGCTCCTTAAATTGGCCACCTACATTCACACAATGGCTGCCAACATGGAGAACCCTCAATTCACTTTGTACACATAATTGCACATGTTGTGTTCCTTTTAAAGAAAAGTAGAGAAAGAATTCATCCCAAATGCGTGCATAATTAAAATGTATATTAAACCTGAAGAGGAAAGTGAAATGTTGTTTGCTTTCCTAGGAAAAGAGTAAAATGGGAAATCCTGTGAAAATAATGAATGGAAAGTTCTTCATGTTGGCAGCCATTTTTGTGCCTGTAGGTTGCCAATTTAAGGAGCCCATGAGGGGTGTAAATAAAAGCTTGTGAATGAATTGTCAGATTTTGCTCAAATTCTCACAGTTTGATCATTTTATTTTTCTCCATCCACTCAGCACATATGAATGTCTGGGTGAAGTTCCCTTTTAAATTCGATCTATGAACTAAGAATTAATGTTTTGTTTAATCAATGAATTTGCACAGTTGAAATTGAGAAAAATAACCTTCAAACATCAACTTACGAAGAGAATTTTGTTAACGGAATTGAGAGCAGGGTGGGATCAGTCTGATGGTGTAACTGCCCCACTAGGAATTCGATAGGAAGATGGATATTTTGGAAACTTGACTGTACAGTCATTATAATAATTTAATTTGTTAACAATCTATTTATTTTAATAACTATTTTACCATCCTACACTAGATACAGTATTATGTTAGAAATTTGTTTCACAAAGGCCTTGATGTATTATGAAATATAATTGTAATGTATAGTAGTTAAATGTTTTATGTAATTTATAAATATGAAAATCATGACAGCGATAGTAATTATGGTGGTCTATATTTAAATTGGAAAGGCCATATCAAGGCCAAAATTGATCAAAGCACTTTCCCAGGTCTGAATGCTAACCTAGAATTGGATTTCACATCAATTTCTGCATCCTGACCATTCATAATTTATACATTTTTAACCCATTCAGGACAGGAATTATTTTACAACTAATTCAATCACTACTCCTTTCCTAAATTGGCAACACTAAAATTTAATATTATCTTTTTAGAACGTTCCAATTAACTGTTTTGTTACCACATTGAATCTTATTCGTAAAAAATCATGTTGTAAGGTTAAAAGTTGCCAATTTGTGGAAAATGGTGATTTTTAGATGTTTGCATTGCCAATTATTTTCTTTGAAAATTCTCTGCATCCAGAGACAAATGGTGACATAATTAGAATGGTCAGATTTAGTATAGAATTTTTTCTACTCATGCATCTGGTATATTTTTAGAGCACTACATCAAAAGTTATTGAACCAAAACACAAAAAAATGTTCTATTATTCTAAACAGGTTACACTAGATGGGTGGTACAAGTGAATCTACATCTTGAGATTTACATTTTGGTGACTACGCTACTCGACCTTGATAATTTGTAATGCCTAATTTCATTTTTTTAATATATAATTTATTTATCTAATATCTCATTTTTATAACCAAAGAAATAAAATCAGTTCTTTGATATGTACGTGTAGTGAGGAAAGTTTGCTATATAGCATTGATTATCAAGTAGACCTCCCAACCTTTATGAATTTGGAGGGATAAATATGATTTTTAATCATTTCCGAAGTCATTTTTTCATTGCATATTATGATTTTTTATGATAATTGTACTACACTCTCCTATGGGAATCATTATTCTCCCCTTTTTTTATAGCAAAATCATCCCTCTTTTTTAGTTTTAAAAGGTTGGGAGGTCTAATCAAGAGGTTCTTCAGAGGTTTTGTAAGACTGCTTGTAAGACTGCTTGATGAAACAAGATGTAGTTATTTGAAATACAATCCTGTTTGATTTGTTAGTCTACTTTAATAAATGATTTAAATATTATTATCCAAAAGACAATGTAATATCCATAAAATATACCAAACTCTATGTTTTAACAGTTTCAATGTAATCCACTGATTACGATTTCTGTAATTTGTCAGTGTTTTGAATACTCTGTAAAGGTGTTACAATCTTGTAACTATCTTTACTTTAACTCAACAATTATGACAAGTGCCAATTTACTTCATGTTTGCATACATTATTCTAGTGGACAATTATTTTGCAATATGATTTATATTGGAGGTATGTACTACTGTAATTTCATAAAGAATTTACTTGATAAATGGCAAATCTTGACTTGCATATAGCAACATTCAATTAGCCCATTAACTACTGAATTATGTTCAGTCAAACCTGTCTATAGTGGCCACTGTCTATAGTGACCATCTGTCTATAGTGGCCACGTAAATTGATTCCCTCCTGGTGAAAATGCATGCTATAGAACCTGTCTATAGAGGCTACCTGTATACAGTGGCCACTTTTTCTGTTTCCCTTGGGGTGGCCTCTGTAATTTCTATAGACTTTATGTAGGGACTACCCGGTTACGGTAGTCAAAGGGTTAAATACATCAAGAAAATATCCTTATTAAGGCCCATACCTATATAGACAATCCTTTTCTTACACTGACACACACAAAAATTAAATCTCAGATGTCATCTGGAAAGTAATACCAATCATGTTCATTTAATATGAAATTTGTTGCTCTGAAATTCAGATTTTAGAATGTAAAGGAAAAGTAAAATCAAACACAATCGGTTATTGTGTTTTAATTTAGTAGCAGAAAATTTTGTAAATACAACTTCTTTGCTCAGGGATATTAGGAAGTAAGTGCTTATTGGTAATATTATTTGATGATCGTTGTTTTTTTTCATTCACACTGTATTCACAATATGACTTTTGTATGTTGAACTCCTCATGAAATTTATTGCTTTTCATCGATAATCAGTCCTTGAAGAAACCATTTCAAAATAATGTTATTATATTATCTTCGAATATCACTTTTTTGTTAATGAGGTCAAAATAATATTTTACACAAGAGTTGCTATTACAAAACATGCTGTGCGTGCTGTCTTTAAGAGAGAAAGAGAAGGAGAGAGATCAAACTTCTGAATTCGCCTTCATCAAATTTGTTAATTCAATTTTCGTTAAAAGTCTATTCGCTGAATTTTGGACATTCAACATCTTATCAATTAAACAAGCTGTATGATTGTCTACGGTTAATTATTCAAAAGGTTCAATATTCCCAATTTGATATCTTCAAAATGTTTGGAAAATAAAAAGGCCAATCATTCAGAAGGTTTCCAAAGTTTGCATGAGGTATATTTTCATATGAATTCAAGGCTTTCAATACAAGTGAAAAGCTGAGAGCATGGTTATTGTTATGTTTATTCTCATTTTTTTCGAACTGTTTCGTTACTCACACTTTAATTTTTTTTTGCCTCATGCACATTCTGGAACAGTTGGCAGCTCGGTATTAGGGTGAAGTTTATGTATTGTCTGATTTGGCACAAAATAACATTAGTTTCAGGATAAGGAACCAAGAGAATATATATACCTATATGTTCAATTCATGACTTGTGTTTTTTTTAATTGTTATTTTCAGAGTAGCAAACGTGCATGAAGCCATTTAATATATTTCAGAAAATTGAACCTTTGGAATAATTAGCGTATACCTTTACTATAAAATGGTACATATTTTCTCTCATATCTGTTCAGCTATTTTGTTATTTTAATTTTGCATCGTGCATATTCCAGAACGGTTGGCATTTCTAGTATTTTGAGCAAAGTACTAGTATATGTTTTATCTGCTTTTGCAGGCTCATTATTCCAAAGGTTCTCAATTCTGAAATATTTAAAATGGCTAGATGCACGTTTGTTTCTCTTAAAAAAATAACATAAAGGTATTATGTTCTATACCATCCACTTTTTGAGTTGTTTTAAATGCCTTCAATTTGAGCCTGACAATTGTTACACTTTATAGATATTGATGTGCCATTTCAACATTTATTTGAGTATGTAGCAACAGAGTTGAAATATGATGTACATATATTCACCAGAAAAAAAGTATACCGAATTTATCTATGATCTGATATGTTGAATGTATTAAAAAGGGTAAAAATGTGACAATTCCTTCTAGAATTTTATGCACAGTATTGTTTTTCTTCTTTCATTGTGTATAGAGGAAATCACCTTTATATGATTATAGCTATCAATTATATGTTGATATTTCTTGTAGTTGTACATTCAATGAATTTTGAAATACAAATCTTACAACAACGTATATTCTGAATGGTGTTGTTTTTTTATTGTGAATTGAAGTTTCAATGGAAATACCAGTCTATGGCATAAGAAAAAAATTGTTGCAATTGCCATGATTGGTTTGCTTCAATATGACTTTTTGTTGCATATCTTTCAAAAGGTGCAAAGATTTAGCCAATCAGAGTGAAGTTTTTTTGCTTGTCAGGTTGTTGGCCGTATGGAACGTACAGGATATTTTGTTTCTTTCATGTTCGAAATTTTTAAAGTACACCCCCGTTTAAGTGCATACAAACCTGCTAACCTCACATTGCAGCTGGTGAATGTAAGTTTGTGTGTGTGTGTGTGTAGATGTGTTTGTGTTTGCTTGTTTGTGTGTGTGTGTGTGTGTGTGTTATATACAGAAAAAACAGAACCAAACTTAGAGAATTAGAGAGAGAGATGGGAATAGAGAGGGTGGAGGAGGGAGTGTTTTTGTGTTGGTGCGTGCGACAGAGCGTTGGTGTGTGTGTGTTACGGAGAGGTCGATAGATCTTCAGTTTTCTGAAGTTGGCCCTTACACATTCCTGTTTTTTCCATGTATAATGCATGAAGTGATGAAAGCAGAAAGAAATAGTCAGCCAGAGCTGCCAACTAGAAGTCTTTTCCTATCTTATAGGATTTTTCAGTGACAATAGTAACATTTTAGACAAAATGGAATATTCTCATTCTTTGAGGAACAATTATATCATGAGAAAGTGTGAGAATAGAATATTTGACGATATGATTTTTTAATGGTAAAATAATAGGAATTTTGGAGATGTGAGGTTGGACTCTCTGACTCAACTGTGTGCTTGATAATGAAGAAATAGAGAAATATATTTTATGTATGTATAAGTGTGCGTGTTCGTGTGTCTGCGAGAGAGATGGAGGGAAGATAAAGAGGGAGAAGGGGAGAGACAGACAGACATACAGAGAAGGAGAGAGAGAGGGGGGGGGGGGGGGGGGGTATGTATGTGTGTGTGTGTGTGTGTGCGTGTGCGTGTGTGTGCGTGTGCGTGTATGTGAAAAGGTGAGTATGCTCCTCATTTTCTGAATGCGGCATCTTCTTTGATGTATGATGCATGAACGATGGAAGCAGAAATAAGTTGGCATCTGGTTGCGGTGTTTTTAGAAGGAAGATGTCAAACGATAGAGTTCTTCGACCCCTTTTGTTACTTGCAATCTTAATTTACTCCCGTAAGTTTGACGACGTTTATCAGCCAACTTTATCACCATAACCACCACCATCATCACGACCATCATCCTCGTGATCATCATAACCACGACCACCTCCATCACCATTACCACCACCACCACAATCTCCATCATCATCATCATCATCATCATCATCATCATCATCACCCAACCACCACCACCACCACCACCACCACCACCACCACCATCACTACCATTATCCTTTCACCCCACTACCATTACCATAACCATCACTACCACCCTCGCTACCACTATCATCACCACCACTACCACCGCCGTCATCATCATCACCGTCATCACCAACATCGATCTCCAGCTCCCTCACCAGCATCACCATCGACATCGTTATCATCATTATCATCATCATCATCAGCAGCAGCAGCAGCATCATCATTCTCGTCATCAATTCATCATCATTTGAAGACGGCTTTTAGACATTTTTCTTTGATGTATGATGTGTGAAAGAAGTAGTCAGCTGGTAGCGGTGTTCTTAGAAAGATGGCTCAAAAATAGCATAGTTCTTCGACCTCTATTCCTACTTGCAAGCTATTATAATCTCATAAGATTGACGACGTATAAAAAATGATTTGTGTTCTATCTTCTCATTTAATGTTTGATCAGTCAACTTCATCACCATTATCATCATCACCATAACCACCAATCATCATCAACATCATCACCAACATCATCACTGCCACCACCACCTCCTGCACCATCGACTCCACCACCACCATCGACTCCACCACCACCACCAACAGCACCATCACTACCACCACCACCTCCACCACCACCAACAACAACAATAACAACACAACAATCACTATTACCACCTCTATATTAATCTGCTTCATTATCATCATAATCATCATCATCATCCTCATCATCATCATCATTATCTTCACCATCAGTCTTACCCCCCTCCTCATCATTTTAAAACGGCTTTTTTTTCTTTCAATTTTTTTGATGTATGATGTATATGAAGCGATCAGCTGGTAGCGGTGAGCTCAGAAAAATGACGCCTCTCTTTCAAATACCCCCATAAGTTTGACGCCATTTATCACGGTTATAGAGAAATAATTTGTGTTCTGTCTTCCAATTTATGTTTGATCAGCCAACGTCATCATCACCACCACCATCACCACCACCACCACCACCACCACCACCACCACAATCACCACCATCATCACCCCACCACCACTTCCATCACCATCACCATCACCACAATCATCACCACCACCACCATCATCACCCCACCACCTTTTCATCATCGTCGTCGTCATCATCATCATCATCATCATCATCATTGTCATCATCATCCTCTTCTTCCTCCTCCTCCTCACGATTTAAAGACGGCTTTTCTTCAGTTTTCTTTGATATATGATGCATGAAGCGATGAAAGAAGTAGTCAGCTGGTAGCGGTGTTCTTAGAAGAATAACGCCAAGTATTAGAGTTCTACGACCTCTTTTCTCATCTGCAATCATGATTTCTTCTCCCTTTTCTTCGCCTTCTTCTTTATCTTCTTCCTCCTCCTGCTCCACATCTTCTTCCTATTCTGGACATGTAGAATAAAAAATCGAATAATCATCGATTTCGAATATTACAAATTGCAGAACAATCTGGCTCTGTTTCACAAAACTTGGTCAA
>BQKZ01007587.1:17841-33373 GCA_036244855.1 Temnopleurus reevesii | reverse complement strand
AGAAACTATTGACCTTATATGAACTTCAATTAGAGGTCCCTAAAGGTTGACAGGCTTTAGCTTTATAATAGCTTGTCCATTTCACCATGAGACCAGTGTTTTGAATTGAGAAGACTTGTATTATATATTGGGTGACAAATCTATTTTATTTGTTCTCGTTCATTTCAACAACAACGAAAAATCACAATAATTCATTACAAGCAATACTTTTCACCCAGCACGCTTCTCTTTTTTGCTGTTTGCTCATGAATCTAATTCAAAATTTTACATGATTTAGGGGGTGTTGTTCAAAATCAACTGCAAATCAACTGCAACTTTGCAAATTGTTACGTGCATTATCGTTCGCGCAAGGTGTACGTATTTAACAAGACACGCATGCAGTGATTTTGATTGGCACGTTCCAATCAACTGCAACTTTTAAACTACACCCCCTTAGCCTGAAACCCTATATATAAGCTATTTCTGTAAAATAAAGTTGGTCATGGAACAATAGATCCGTACACCATGCATGTGGACACAACAATCACAAGCTGGTTCCCATTTAAACAGCAGTACGGAGGAACACTGAATTTGCGTTCATTTGAACCTTACAGAAATGGGTTGCATCGTGTTTGGATTGTAAGCTCTTTAAAAATCACACTTTGGTAAAAACTTATAACCTATGATCCTTTAATAAAGATGCCAGATTTAAGGCAAAAGCCTGAATTCAGGCTCTGGAGTTTGATTTTCAGGTCATAGTTGCAATATTTTATTTACAATCTATTGCATTGTAAGTTGATTTCAAATTCATGCCCTGACAAACGCATTCCTGACAAAGGAATGTTGAGTAAATTCTATAAGTTTACCCTGTTCATCTTATTTTATGATATTGGACTTCAGAAGTTGTTTGAAAGATGCTATTCCCATGCTTACCACTCTTTTAGCATGATTCTAGCTGTCAGGCAGAAATGTTATTCCTCAATCTTTAGGGAGCCTCCCACCCATGTTATATTTGTAACTGTATCTCTCAACGTTACGTGTCTATTATATCCCTTCTGAAATCAAGCTTCCCCTGAGGTACTCTTACTCATCTAACCGTCTCTCCCGATCCCATTCAATTTGAGATCCGACACTTCCCGTCTTCCCACTCATTCAAATAAGATACATCTTTCTACATCTCTTTATCGGTTCCCTGGGAAGTTGTTTCTGAGAACGTTCAAATATTTATTTTGTGAGCAGTTATTGTGACTTCAGGATTATGAACATGTGAAATATGTTGGATATCAGAAAAAGAAAGACCCTGAACAGATGGCCTACCTCTTTATTCTTTGACATTTTCTTCTACTTCTTCTTCTTCTTCTTCTTCTTCTTCTTCTTCTTCTTCTTCTTCTTCTTCTTCTTCTTTATCTTTTTTCTCTTCTTGTTCTTGTTCTTCTTCTTCTTTAACTTTTTCTGTCTTCTTCTTCTTCTTCTTGTTCTTCATCTTCTTCTTCTTCCCCTCCTCATCCATCTGTTTTTCGGTCCTCCTTTTTCTCCTTCACTTTTCAACTTTCTCCCTCCCTCTTCATCTCTTAACAAACATTACATTATTTTGATCACTATTCCCATTCCCCTAGAACTCCTGATAAGCAAGCTTAAAGTTAACTTCTAACTGGGCATTTTTGTCTCCTCTGTCTCTCTCGGACTGTCTGTTTTCTCTTTTAATCTTTTGATACTTTATATTTCTTACTCATGTGTTTCTTCAGATACCATTTAATTTGTGAGCTGACCCTTACCTCTTGCCCACAGGATTAAATCAGATACATCTTTCTACTTTGCCCTTCATCCTTTCCCAGGAAAATAGTGTCTTAGATTCCCTCAAAAGTTTATTTCTACGAGCAATATTCAATGAATTCAGGATTAGACAAATTTTGATACTTGCCACTGAAGGCAATAGCAAATGATATCTCATGATACTGTCGATACCAGTATTTTGGCTCTGGGGTATTCTTCTTCCTCCTTCTCTCTCTCTCTTTTCTCTCTCTCTCTCTCTTTCTATTTGTATCTTACTTGATATTCAAATATTCTTACTCATCTCCAGTGTATATCCGTCTCTCCTGATCCCTTCCAATCACGATTTGACACTTCCCCTCTTCCCACTCTTTCAAATGCGATACATCTCTTTGCTCTTCCGTAATCCCTTCCTTATAGAAACCCTGGCATATTTATTTTTATATAAGTAGTATTTATTTTTTTTTTTTACAGTTGACAGTTAAGAGCAAAGTCCTGTTACAAACAAACAAACAAATATGAACAGAATGTTGACTGTATATGTTGATGATGTTTGAATGAATAATTTTTCCCAAACTTGTAGATTCTTTACAGAGTTTTCAATAAGATTAATGAAAATAATAATATTTGATGATGTCACTGTTTAGGAAATTTGAATGTCAACAACTGGTTATAATGCTAACTCCCCTCTATACATGTATATAACACATTCTTTATTTCTTGTTAGCTCTACTTCTCTTACTATTCATCTTTATCATACTTTCCCTTTTATTTCTATCACTGTATTATTAGATAACATTTCAATGCACAGCTACATTTTGCAGGCAAATATGAAATCGCAAATACAAAAATATAATAAATCATGCCGAGATGGTTAAAAACAGAAGTAAAAATTTGCATGGNCGCCTTGAGCACATTATTCATGTGGAATCTGGGGCATTAAAAGTACCCCTATTATTATTATTATTATTATAACTCCCCCCTTGAGCCCTATACCTGTATATAACACATTCTTTATTTCTCGTTAGCTCTACTTCTCCTACTATTCATCTTCATCATACTTTCCCTTTTATTTCTATCACTGTATTATTAGACAACATTTCAATGCACAGCTACATTTTGCAGGCAAATATGAAATCGCAAATACAAAAATATAATAAATCATGCCGAGATGGTTAAAAACAGAAGTAAAAATTTGCATGGGGGCATCCCCTGATTGCATGTTTCAATGCTACAAAGGGTATTAGTTTCATTTATCAAATTCCTCCTCTCTTCCCACTCACATACAACTCATGTGCACTAAAACTTGCTGTTTTCTCTCTCACTCTCTCTCTCACTCTGCAGCACACATTTGACGGCGGCGTATCACCCATCGTCGTCTGTGCGTGAGTCACTCAAACCGATCACTCATTTCAGCACTGCCTGCTCATCGACGACGGAGGATCTCTCCAGACAATCTCGCAGCTACCTCAGCTCGGACCCCCTACCAAGAATACAGCACTCTTGTGATTTCTTTAATTGGATCTATTACATCTGGAATATTAACCCATTTAGTGGATTCTATCCTTGGATTTGGATTCTTTGCTTTGCATGCTTTCTGGATATTATACATCTGAATAAGGTAAGTCAAATTCGAATATTACTTTTGCTTTACACAAATTATATTTCAATGACTCTTGCTCTCATTTTCTCTCAATCTGTTACCTAAATTATTACTAAATTATATCATCAATACTAGATTTGTTTGCAAGAAATGGCTAGTTTTCATGGTGCTGACGGGCAATTTCATTATGCTATTTAGATAATCTTGCAAAGAAGATGTCAGAGAATCTTGATGGTAACAGTAAATTTAGTAAACAAGGAAATCAGTATATATAGCAAAATTAATTGTATCTTGGCATACATTTTGAAAGAAAATCTCCTAACTTTGTAAATGAAGGGGCCTTTACAGTACCTGACATATTACAGGCCATGAAAAGCTGTCTCTTTAGGAAGAATATCTTTTTAAATTGCAAGCAAACTTGGATTCAATTTATCTGAAATTATTCAAAAAAAAAGAAGAAGTTTCATTCTCTTTACATTAAAATATGCCTTGAATAGAGTGCAGGTTTTCTTAAGATTTTGTTTATAGCTCGTTTTTAGAATTTTTTTTAGCTCTTTCTGCATTAACATTTCCACTCAAAAGTGTGAGAGCCCAGAATGGAACAGAGGGGTTATTTTATAAGTTGAAGTTGGAGGTAATCAGAGTTAATCTGTCCTTGAAGGAAAGTGTGTTAGCTCACTTTAGCAGGCCACTTAAGCTTATTCTCGGCTCACTTAAAGTAGCTGAATGTTAAGTAAGTAGAACAAGGATGCTATGTTTGTTGATGCGGTGATTAGATGAGACATGATTACAAGCAATTTAGGGCTTGATCTTCACTTTGTGTTTTGGATAATGGTGGAACGCTAAGGATGGTTGGATGGACAGAAAGCATACATGCCAACCGATAAGATTTTATGTGAATCAGTAAGATTTTTTTTTCAACGTAAAAACAATGAAGTATTATTAGTTTTTTTTTAATGAAAAATTATATTTTCGGAATATATTGATATCATACTTTCAAATATATGTTTTTTTTTAAATTTTGAATGGGAGTAAGACTTTTCCTTATCTTGTTTACTTTTGGAAAACCAGGAGTAAGAATTTTCATTCTAAAAAGTTGGTTGGTATGGGAATGGAGGATAAGAGGGAGGGGAGAAGGATGAAAGAAGAGGGAGAGAGAAGGATGAATGATCGAATGGATGAATAGATGCAGTAGGTAGGATGGAAGAAAGCAATGATGGGAGGAAGGAAGGAGGGAGGACAGAAAGAAAGAAAGAAAGAAAAAAGAAGGGAAAGAACCAAGGAGAAAAGATAAAAGGGAAGAAGTGAGAAGAGGGGGAGGGGGTTAGAATGTTAGGAAGGGTAATGGAGGGGAGTGAAGGAGAGGGAGGAGAGAATTGATGATTGCATTTGTAAAGAATGTCAGAGTAAATGAGTAAAGAATAGGATAAGGTAGAGAATCAAGTAGGGAGATCGAATATAGGAGGTGGGCTTGAGGATATTGAGGGAGCCCTTTAACAGCAATCAAAATCCGAGAAAGGAGTGGTGAACATGTTGTTTGTTCTCCAAATTACACTTCTATCAATGAAAGAATAACAATAGAGTTCTCACCATTATTTAAGTGAATATAATTTAATCTTGACACAGTTATTGAAAAGTCAACTCTATGATTTGAATTCAATTCATGACAAATATTCAGGAACTTAGAGGTACATATGAAAGGAAAAAGGGGCCGAAACTCATGTTGTAAAGGTTAAACAATTGAACAAAGGAACGAGTCTGCCAGCAATAATACAATGTGATTCTAAATCTATGTCACGTGCCAATGTGTCATGAATGTGTTATTTGCTAATTGTCAATGGTTCCGATGTGAAAGAAAATACAATTTTATGATATAAATGCGCAGAAAAAACATAAAAGGAAGTAAATATTACTCACAATCATGATTTGAAAGTATGTTTCCTGAATGATGTATCCATCTGTGTAGGTCAATATTTTCTGACAGATATTTACTGCCTTCGTACATTTTCATATCTCAAAGTGCAAATTGAATTGCGACTTAATATAAGAAAAATTAAATTCAAATAGGCGGAAAATGCTCGGATTGAAAAAATGAGATTAATTGTTGTTAATATTTGACCAGCTCTTATCAAGTCAATCAGTTGATGATACTATAAGATCGGACAATATATTCTTTTCCACCCATGGATATAAATAGAGAAAATAATCATCTAATGGGTGAAAATTATCAATATTTAATTAGGTAGGGTATTTTCAGTGTATCATTGCATTTGTTTTGAACTTGCGGTAGTTAGGAAACTCTACACCATCAGTGATGCATTTGGAATTTTCCTCATGAATTTCACTTTTGGAAAACTCTAGCAATATATTGACTCCCTATATAATTAAGATAATGATAAAAATTGCAGAGCTATAATGATTAATTGCAAAAATAAATAATCAGAACTGCTCAAAACTGCCTATCCAATATTGGAGAGCTGTCCAGAGTAGAAGGAATTCAAATAGAGCTTGAGCTTTTGATTCCAGCAGAATCTTAATAATAAAAATGCACATTCTAACTGAAAAAAATGAGTTCTCTCAGTATTTAAGTGGCACAAATATTAATAACGTTTATATTTTTATGACACATTAATAATGCTATTCAATAGCATTAGTAATGTGTCACAAAAATCATCAATGATGACACTTTTAAGCCAGAAATGTTATTGGCATTAGTTTACTCTCTGTCAATACCCATCTGCCAAATATTTGATTCCAACTTTTATTATGAATTGTTTGCCATTAAGGTACATGTCAGGNGAAGCCATCCAATATAATTATTATTATCTTTACATATATACCAGAAGGCTGGTCACTGCTTTGCGCAAGCGTAAAATTGAAGCCGTACAATATGGCTTAATATTGTACGGCCTAAAACTCTCATATATTTGACCAGCTCTGATCAAGTCGATCAGGTGATGATACTACAAAATTGGACAATATAATTTTTACACCCAGGGATCTATTAGAGAAAATAATCATCTAACGGGTGAAAATTATCAATATTTAATCAGTTGGGGTATTTTCAGTGTATCATTGCATACTTTCGGTAGTTAGGAAACTGTACACCATCAGTGATATGCATTTGGGATTTTCCTCATGAATTTCACTTTTAGAAAACTCTATATGATTGAGATGAAAATAGAAATGGCGGAGCTACATGTATAACGATTAATTGCAAAAATTAATAATCAGAACTGCACAAAACTGCCTATCCAATATTGGAGAGCTGCAGAGTAAAATGAAGTAAAAAAGACCTTGAGCTTTTGATCCCAGCAGAATCTTAATTAATGAAAATGCATTATCTGACCGAAAAAAATGAGTTCTCTCAGTATTTTATTGGCACAAATATTAATAACATTTATATTTTATGATTAATAATGCTTTTCAATAGCATTATTAATGTGTCACAAAAATCATCAATAGTATTGATGACACTTTTAAGCCAGGAATATTATTGGCATTAGTTTACTCTCCGTCAATTTATCCATTTGCCAAATAGTTTATTCCAGCTTGTATTATGAATTGTTTGCCATTAAGGTACATGTCAGGGAGTTTAATGGTTGAAGTCTTATTTATGATCTAGGAATTGACATCAAATTACCTTGTCAATCATACTTGATTAGAAATTAATTATCTGAATAATTACTGTGATTTCATACATTATCGTGAGGTTTATTGAATTGGCTCATTTTGCTGTCAATTTCAAGGCTTAATTCCTCAGTGGCAAGGAAATATTAATTGTGAACAAGATTTAATTCTTTAGAATCACCATTCTCTTAAGGTAGGCAATATTGTCCCAATATCCAATAATTAGAAAATGTGCTTGTAACATTTTGTACAATTTTACAACATTCTCAATCACATTGAACTTTCAATCACATTAATGCTGTTACTTCATTTTTCATGCATTGTAGTATGAAAAACTTTAAATTCTGTCACTTCTTCACTCGTGAAAGTTGCTCCATATTAAGCCCCGGTCACACAGGACCCCAGAAGCAACACGATTCACCTCGACTCGTTGTTCTGAGGCAGCTTAACTGTGAATTAACAAAGAGTCGGGGTGAATCGTGTTGCTTCTGGGGTCCTGTGTGACCGGGGCTTAAGGTAGCAGATAAAGACAGTTCTGTGTTGTCAAATTAAGGATGTTTGATTGCTGCTTAAAGGGAAACATCAACCCATGTTGTTTGTCAACATACCGGATTGCTCATGTTACTTCATGACCTAATTAGCTCTCAGCAATGAGTAACGAGTTTGGGCTTCCTTCCGAATCATGTCTCGGGAGAGCCTGCGCTATTAATGTCCCCATGGCACTTTCTCTTCTGCTCGTGACACGAGCCTTGTTTGCACTTGTAGATCCTACAGCTTTGTGACTAATTTACAAGCTGATGATGGACTCAATTCATCACATAAAGTGTGCATGATTAAGCATTTACATCTTGGAGATTAAAACATAAATCAGCATAAAAGAGCCTGTAAAAGTTGTTTGAAAACCATCATGACGCCACTCACATCTATAAGAACCCTAATGATACATCTACATGTATCTGATGTACATTTAGGGAAAATGTTTTTATGCATTGATAATAGAAAAAAGTACTTTACAGGCTTAAAGTATAAATAGTTTACAAATTGAATCTTTTCATGTCTTGTGAACTTTGCAATGACTTTTTTAAATTTTCAGTAGAGAGCAGCTTGATATAAATTCACTATATTAGTTGAAACTTTGTTGGGGTTTTATTTTTGCAACCACAATCTTGCCAAAATGTACATATACTCATATAATACCTAGGTCTTTTTACAATGATCTTTTTAAACATTGAATTCAATGAATTGCTCAAATATAACTATGCTGAAATATCAGATTTCACAACAGATGATCCAAAGTGTAGCTCTATGTTTTAGCATTCGGTTTAAAAAATAAATCTTTCTCCTATGATCTTGGAGATCTCAATATCTGATGATAGGCATCAACATGACCACTATTAGTGCAAAAACTATTACTTTACGGAACTGCCTAAAGAATGAATCAGTTTGTCAGCTTAGTACTCTTTTATAGCATGTAGCATCATCTTAATATGAAAGTGACTTCATCCTTAACAGTTTGTTTCCCTCCAACACGATGACTCGACTTCAAATCTAGGCCTGGTATTAGCTTGAAAGATCTATTCTTGGCTGAGGTTTTTATTTTGTGGTGTGTAGGAGAGAGATGAGATAAAAAATAAATTATTTGATTGCCCTCATGTGCCATTTTTTTAAACCATCAATCGGTTGGAAAAGAACTTTTCAATAATTTTTTTTCTCATTTTTTGCGCGATTCACATAATTCATGAGGAAAATTATTTTGCTATGTAGAAGGGAGTGAAAAGTCCAAAAACATCTTCTTTGTTAACTATTCAGTTTTAAGTTCACTTGTAGCAAGATATAATTTATTTCCAAAAAATTAAGTAGAATGCCAATTCAATGCTCTTTTTTAATGCTATTCAAATCGGAACTGGCTTGTTATTGAAGTGTCAGCACAGTTCAATAGGCGGCGTACGGCTCTCTTGTCCATGGCCGACTTTATTTTGCGAAAATAGTTTATATTGTGTTTTGTTTGTCTATGATTTTACAATGATTATCAATTTTAGTGAAAAGCAAAAAAAGAAGAATAGTTCATGTCCGGCATTTTTAGATGGTCGGCCGGTGGAGGGCAACCAGACAATTATTTGTTGTTCTGTTGGTCTGATGAGGATGAATCAATATGATATGAGAATGAGAGTGAGTGTAGAGAGACTTGGTAGACCTGGTTTCGGTTCCCCTCCCTCCTTTGATTCACCCATCTGCTACTGAAACTGAGGGGCCCTTGTACAAAGTCTATGAGGATATAAAATTTCAGTAGTCAACTAGTTAAACCTAAATTTACAACTAAAATACTCCTAAAATCTTTAGTGCCTCTTGTTAACCCTTGTATTACTTACATGTAGCACTTTGTCTTTCTTCTTTTTTTAATGCAATATATATACATGATGTTAGACCCATTTGAAGAACAGCATTCTCCCAGAAGTGGGAAATAGTAAATACAACAAATAATATTTTGCTATTTCAATCTAATATTGAAAAAAGACCCTCAATCATTTCCCCATTTATTTGCATTAAAAAGCTTCAATGCTTGCTAGCAATGGAGACCTAACAGGAGAGAGTGCTTCATTGTAAAACAGCAGATTCAATGTTCATTCTAGTGAACAATGCTCAATGGTGCAAAAGTGTGGCTATGGCCACAAAAGGGTTGAATATTCTCTAAATTTATTTGCATTAAAAAATTCTTAATTTAGATGTCTGAATTTAGTTTTAATAAGACTTTTTTGTGCCAGATATGATAATGAAATAAATTATATTAAGATATTATTGTGCCTCTCTTCGAAGTTGTCAACATTGTTCTACTTACGCCAATGTAAAGGCATTCTTTTGATTGTCTATAATACTTTCAAGTAGATAAGAGGATTCCAGCATATGACAATATATGCAGCCCTGATGATTTAAAGGAAGGCATGGTTAAAGTCAGGAGAATATGAATGAAATAAGATGAGAATTCTATTTTTACCGAACCATCCATATTTGCTTTACATGGAACTTTAAAAAAAAGGAGCTTGTGACTCTTTCGCTTTGCATTTTGCCATTGATGTGAGGACAATAAACTATATGTGCATTTTATTTCTGCGATAGAAACGTGAATGACTCCTTGAACAATTTACAAAAGTCAAATACGTGAGGAAATTTCTGGTTTTCTATAACATGAGTGAAGATAGAGGGAATTTTTGTACTGTGCGCTGCATTAGATTTTAATCCGATTATGCTTGTATGGGCTGCTTTATTCTAATGGAGTTGTCATAAAAAGCCTAAACATATATGCTTGATTTCATACAATGAANTTTATTTCATAATATAAGAATCAAGGATTCTGTATTTGTTTTTTGATGAACAAAACTCCTTTCATAGATTAAAATAGGCATAATGCAGTTCTTAACAGCGATATTTCTGGTAGCTTTTTGAGTGATGGCCTGGAAAATTTCATTTATGAAACCCTGAATGATTTTATATTTTATTGACATATAAAAAATTTAGATATTATTCCTGTATGAGTACAGCATATTCGCTTAAGTATTCTTTTATCCTTCATAGGACGCAGAGTCATTGCTGTATCATGTTTGCTTATTTTATAATCTTGTCCTCATAAAATGTTTCACAAGTCATGAGCCTATTTAATATCAGTATAAATCTCAGAACACTGGGATCAAAGGACTAATGTACATGTATTGTTCTTTTGTAGCATAGTAATTAAAGGTAGAAAAATGTATGAATTGCAAGTTTACAACCACTGTCAACAACATGAAAATAAGAACATACTTGGCAAAATGTCAAACTGATCTTCAATGTCAAATATCTGTGCCCCAAAACGTTGGCTAATTAGTTTTCATTAAATTTCTATCTATTACACAAACCAAAGATACTTTCTTTTGTATCTGTTTGCTGTATTTGCTGAGGGGCGAGGACGTCATGATCGACAGCAAGCCTGTGACCTCAACGTGTCCTTTTCCTTATCAAACATTAGTACAGTTAGACAGGGAGAAGCAAAATAGTCTGGATGTACAAACCCAAATCTAGAGGGGTGTTGCTTGAAAGTTGCAATTGATTTCAAATAAAATGCCATTATCAATCTGGCACTATCTGGGTCTTCAGCAAGATGCATGTAAAACAATGATTTTCATTGGCTCGTCCTGATCAACTGCAACTTCCAGCAACAACTGTGGCCTGTAGCATATTGGAGATACAATTGTAATTAATTGTCAAATGTATCTCTATGTTACATGTTTTGCTATAGACTTACGATTAATATTTATTGTAAGTTTAAATCCATATTTTCAAACAGGCCCCGGTTGCCTTTATAAGTCATTTATTCAGCACCAACTACTAATGGGCGATATTTTGTCTGGAGGGGTGTAATCTACACAGCTACCTGCAGCTCAAGATACCATTAGTTGGTTTGCAAGTCTTCCTACCCAGTCACATTTATTCTTATGATTAAACATTTTTGAGAAGACCTACCTTTGGTCTGGGCTTGTAGACTAGTGGATAAGCATGTGATGTATCTGATAGGGAATGGGTTTGAGGGCGTGAGGGGGGCAGACGGCTCTTGAAATAGGGCGCTTCCTGCCCGCTAGGTNGATAATATAAGAATCAAGGATTCTGTATTTGTTTTTTGATTAACAAAACTCCTTTCATAGATTAAAATAGGCATAATGCAGTTCTTAACAGGGATATTTCTGGTAGCTTTTTGAGTGATGGCCTGGAAAATTTCATTTATGAAACCCTGAATGATTTTATATTTTATCAACATATAACAAATTTAGAAATTATTCCTGTATGACTACAGCATATTCGCTTAAGTTATTCTTTTATCCTTCATAGGTGGAGTCATTGCTGTATCATTTTTGCTTATACTATAATCTTGGCCTCATAAAATTGTCCACTCCTTTTCATAAGTCATGAGCCTATTTGATATCAGTATAAATCTCAGAACAATGGGATCAAAGGTTTACATGTATTGTTCTAAGTATTTATAGTAATTAAAGGTAGAAAAATGTGTGAACTGCAAGTTTACAAACACTGTCAACAACGTGAAAATTAGAACATATGGGTAAAATTTCAAACTTATCTTAAATGTCAAATATCTGTGCTTAAAAATTGGCTAATATGTGTAAGTTTTCTTTTAATTTCTCTGGAGATATTAAATGTTCATAATTACACAAAACCCAAGATATTTTTTCGTGTCTGTTTGCTGTATTTACTGAGGGACGAGGACATCATGATAGACAGCAAGCCTGTGACCTCAAAGTGTCCTTTTCCTTATCAAACATTAGTACAGTTAGACAGGGAGAAGCAAAGTAGTCTAGAAATATGGACTTGTATTTAACGGGGCGTTGCTAGAATTTTGCAATTGATCGCAAATTAAATGCAAATTCAAAAGGGCATTGTTGCACTACCTGCAACAAGATGTGCATAAAAAGATTATTTTGATTTGCCCATCCTGATGAACTGCAACTTGTAGTCAATTGCAACATTGTGGCAACAACTAGGGCCTGTAAACATATAAAGATATAAAACTAATATAAACTAATTGAATATCAATAAAACATGTTTTTCTAAAGACTTACAATAAATATTAATCTTGAGTTTTATTGCATCTTTTATGTTTAATACAGGCCGTGGATGCCGTCATAAGTGAATTATTTTTTAATAGTCACTTACTACTAGTGGGCAAAATGTTGTCTGGAGGGGTATAATCTACAGAGCTACCTGCAGCTCAAGATATTAGTAGTTGGTATGCTAGTCTTCCTACCCAGACACAGTTATTCTTATGATACAATTTTGAAAAGATCTGCCTTAATTTTGTCTGGGCTTGTAGACTAGTGGCTAAGCATGTGATGTATCTGATAGGGAATGAGTTGGAGGGCGTGAGGGGGGCAGACGGCTCTTGAAATAGGGCGCTTCCTGCCCGCTAGGTAAAGGATTGCCTCCCTCAATACGCACTCAGACGCTTGAGATACAGTTTGAGATGAAACAGATTAATCTGATTAAAACTTCCCTATGGAAGACTGTATTTTATCATTTCTTGAGTTAGCTGGATAAGATAATAATGCCTGTTATTTTCCTTTTTGTCTGCTCATGATTTCTAATATTCATAAACAAAATAATTTCATTGTTGAGGGAAGTGATGGTCATGAGGCAAAGCCTTTGAGACAAAGTTATGTTCCCTTCAATTAAAACTTTTGAAAAACTACTACCCTCAACTATCACTTGGTGAAACGCAAAGTACATGGTAGGGTAAAAATAGTTTTATGTAGGATAATTCTCTAAATATTTTTCTACTGAAAAATTAACCATGTACTTTATTTCACAATAGCTATTTTGGAGCTTTCTATGATATTTTTTCCAAAGCGGAAATTTTAATGAGACATGGAACATGCATGTAGATTGAATTGATGAAGGGGCAATCATTAATTGCATGTGTTTGTTTTTTTTGCCCATGTTTTAATTTTTGTGACCGGGGTATTTCTACGATTTAGAGGTCTAATTGCCCTCTGCCCCCTTGTATTTTTTAATGCAGAACTCTATGAAGCCCTAACCTTTCCTCTTTGTACAAGTTTCTATAGACACTATTGTATTCCTATTGGAAATGCAATCACATCCTGTCCCGTTCATCATCGTCACATATAGGGTGATCTATTACTGGTGCTATATTAATCATCAATAAGAACAACACAGTGTTCTCAATGGGTATAGACATCATACCATGCTGGCTGTAATAGACCATGACATTATGACATTTCAATGGATATACAGATCCATGCAGCGGCGGATCCAATGTTTTGTATAAGAGGGGTTGAAAACCCCTACAGAAATTTTTGGATGTGCTGCAAGCTCGCATCAAGCCATTCCGTAGAGTGAGGAAAGAAAGAATATTTATATCTAGTCAAAATGTTTCTTTACATTAATATTCAAACCAGAACACAGATTATGAGATCTTTCATATGCTGCTTGTTATCCTCTTTGTCTGTTCATTTAGATACACAGGAAGGAAAAACAGTATAACTATCTAACTTGTGATATAAATATTAAATGTTAAATCCTATAAAGATTAATATAGAGAAAGGAAAAAGAAGTGAAAAAAAAAGTATTGGAACCTTTTGAGAAACCATTTAAAAAGTTAAAAAATAATTTGTTTTGCCCACCGGCATTATGTTCATGCTCCCCTGTATCAATTGAATAATGTTTAATCTAATTTCATTCCACAAGATATTCAAGTATTCAAGTGATTGACTTTTGTGGGTGGGAAGGGTGGGATAATTTCGTAAATTCAGTCACTTTGATCACTGATAATATGTCCACTGTAGGTGTGCAGTATACTCTGTACCCCTGTATAACAACAAGGCAACATGGTTGGAACCTTGACGGCCAGCACAGGTATGGAGATCATGCTCCCCTGTTCGCACAAACCTACTTACTAAAGCACTATTTGGAATTTATTCATTTGAACGTCATTGTTTTAACGTCATTGTTTTAACGTCATTTGTTTAAGACTTATTTTCCAGTTGCAGATTCTCTTTTTATTCTTTCAAACTCTTCCCTCTCTTTCAAAGTACAAGAAATAAAGCAGTTCATTTAACATGGCCTTAAGGGGTGTTGTTCAAAATTAGCAATTGATTGAAAATCAACTCCAAAGCAGTCACAGATTGTAACACGCATTTTCATTTGCGCATGATACACGCATGAAACAATGATTTTGATTTTCGTGTTCCGATCAACTGCAACTTGCGATCAATTGCAACTTTTGAACACACCCCTTAGACAATTTGGTATGATTAGTAAATGCCTTTAATAGCTAAACAGATGCTGGGTGAGACATTTTTGCAGGGGCTGGGCAAATTGTTTAAAAGTTTGTCGATGTGATAATTGTCGATAGTACATTCATATTGACACACTGTGACATGTTGTGCAGCTGTCGTGTGATGCGAAGAGTTGACAAACCCCTTTTGGGATATCTGATCATTGATTTCTAAAGTATGGGAGGATCATGTGATTCTAATTGAAATGTTTTTTCTGCAGTGTGGACCAAATAATCTGAAGTAACATACTTAGAAGTCAGCTTTGAAGTTGAATCTCAATTATTATGTCTTTGCACAACAAATTACTGTGACTGTTGCGCAAATGCCCCTGTTGATGCAGTATAGTAATTGTCATACAGCTGTCGTGTAATCCAAATTGTTGACAAACCTCTGATTGGATACTATCTGATCATCGACGTCTGATGTATGGGAGGGTCATGTGATCCTAATTGAGATGTTTTTCTGTAGAATAGACCAAGTACACGTTTGAATTTCTACTTACTAGTGTTAGTAAAAAATCCAAAGTACACTATATGATATATCTAAAAGTGAGCTTTGGAGTTAAATATCAATCATTATTTGGGCCATTCCACGGTAACTCGCGTTACAAATAATGGGTACCATTGAAGAATAATGAGCAATATCTTTCTTTCTGTTAGGATTTACAAGTTACTTTTATTATCATAGTTAGATGAGACATAGACCAATTGAATGA
>BQKZ01007586.1:25969-50051 GCA_036244855.1 Temnopleurus reevesii | reverse complement strand
AGTAGTAGTAGTAGTATTAGAAGTAGTACTTGTGGTACTAGTAGTAATAATAGATATGATTTGCATGTTTATAGGTAATTTTGTGAGTAATGTTTTGCTTCATCCTAATGTTATGAAAACTTTATAAAGCGCTTTTGGAAATTCTGATTAAGTGCTATTCTACAAGCAACAGTCATTCACTTGAATTCATATGAAAATACACGTAGTGCCAAGTCTGGAACGGTTGGCATCTCTGCCATCGTCTACTTCCACAGTCTATAACGGTGCATCATGCATACCACTCAACAGGATGAAAATTCAAAATCAGATCATGCCCAAGATTTATATCCAGAGTTTCCGCCTATGTTGAAAGACGGACGCATGATTCGCCGACGTCCAAGATCTGATCTCATATCTCTGGTGCTAAGTCGGGCTGATAAAAGAAAGGTTTTGTGAACTTTTCTCAGTGTAGCTTGCTCCTGTCATGAGTGCGTGCTTGAATGATAGGGTATACCGTAATTTGCTGCGTTAACAAATGGGTGAGTTTCGAACCTATACACTTTAGTTGAAAGGTTCCGAAGTCCTGAACTTGTTTCACATTCTGTTACGAGCATACGTGCTTGAACCAAGATTTATGACGTAATTTGATGCATTTATGCATAATAGGCGGTTTACTAATAGATAATAGATGCAAATAGATGCAAATAGATGCAAATTTTATGCGTACTCTGTAGACATGGGTTGTTCTTGACAACCTGAAGGTTTACCCGAGGCTTGCCCGAACATAGCAACACGTAATATATTCAAACTGGATTCTAAGTTTTGTCATTCAATTGTTCCTCATGATGTAGTGGGTTTAAGGAATACCAGATTTCTACATTTGTTAGCAATGAACTGGCATATATTTGAATCTATAGATTAAAACCGGCCCATTCTGACACTTCCTCAAATCTTTGGTCTTAGACTATTTGTCCAGACTCGGGGTTTACGAGCACCAACAGGCTTTGTAGTGTATCCCGATTCACCCCGATTGAGACAAAAAGAGCCCCGGATCTCCGGGGTGAATCGTGTTGCTTCCGGGGTCCTATGTGACCAGGGCTTAAGTTGCATCTCTCCCTGAAGATTTCCAGACCTCTCTGCGTACAAAGATCAGCCCACGTGTTCGGAAGGAAGAGGACAAATTATGTTTGTGGGACGTTTGTCGTGAGTCACTCCTGGCTGACGTTGATTCTTGATCTGTTAGGACCTCGACCGGCCGGCCAGGGTCGCGGGATAGATAACTCCTAGTGATGGCAGCAGACTCATCGCGTTTTGTTGATCTATTTATTGTGCACCTTGGTAACCACCTAAACGATATTCTTACGCGGTTTCGCTGCTTCCTCCGACGATGCCCTTTCTGTATTATTTGTGATGCATGATGTGTTATGATGACGGAGGCATCTAATCAGCATCTCTGCGACCGTATTTGGCCATGGTGAAGATTGTAGAAGACTTTGAATCATTCTGATAGCATTTGAGTTCCGCAAAATGCGAGTCACACATTATCCTCATAAGGATGTTTTTGATAGACCGGTGGCATTGGTTTCATTGATTCCTTGATAAACATCCATTCTTGATCTTATCATGAAGATACATCAGGATAAATTGTTACTCTGGTTACGATATTTTGATTCTATATTCATCTATCATAATTACAGTTAACATTATGGCGACGATTTCATACTTGCCCCCCCCCCCTCCTCCTTCCCCTAAAAGTGTGTGGATTATAATATTCTTACTTCCACGAACTCTTTACCACGCACACAACACACTCTTTAAATAAATCGTTCTTTTGTGCGCTTTTTCTTTTTCTTTTTTTCTCGCTCTTTGTTAATTGAAAATTGCCATTCAGTATGCCATTCAGTATGAATTTTTATGAATTTTGGAAAATTTTCATCAGGCCTGATTGATACGAAAACAGTAAAATTTCTTCAGCGATATGATATATTCCGAAAAGTTATTGTATTACAAGGATTAGGGAAATCCAATTCATTGTAAGTGTTTCAATAAAGTCGTTGTTGATCAAATAACCAATCAAATTTATTATATCTTGCAAGTCTGGTTAAAGCCCAAATACCGAAGAAATCAGGGTGAATATTAAAATGAATATTTTTCATTTAATTTATATTGTATTGCAAACTTGCAGCAACATCATCGACATTTCTTCAATCATCATAGTAAATCAAGACTGTTATTTGTGAAGTCATGAACACAGAGTCAGTTCTTTCTTCTTGGACCAGATCCAAGATTTGACTGTCTACACTAGCTCTGTCTCATCGCTGAACTCATACTACTACGATGACTGAACATCCGCCTGGTCTTATTTGCTTCTTAAAGAAATCTTATTTGAAGAGCAAGAGAGGGAGAGGAGGGGCATATCTTAAGAGCTATACTGATTCGTAATGGGTTTCATCCCCTTGACATTTAAATAACCTTTTTAGTATATGCGGAAGAATATGTTTCTTTTAGAAGTAAGTCATTCCTTGGGAGACTCTCTTTTGAATATGAACTTGTGGAAATTCGTCAGGATAAGAGTATAAATTTGCATGAGCAAAATGTTGAATGTTGCATTACAAGATGTGCTACATCGTCTAATTTGGTATCGTCACAACTTGAGGACAAATCCAAGATTTGTCGATAGGGGCGGAAAGGGCGCCGCCGATTACTTTACATGCATCCCCCTCCAAAAACAAAAATGATAATGATTGAATGAATAAATAGAATCTTTAAAAAGTAAAAACTCTTCAATTCCAAAGGGAACCGAAAAGACTTTCTTTCACCGCTGATCATTGGTATATTAATCGACAGATCGCGTGGTCAGGGAAATATGAATGGGTCCCAACAGGGAACCCCGGCCCCTTTGCCTCCCCTTCCCCACCCCTCACTATGCAATAGCTCACTTTTACTTCCGTCACTCCTCATACTTATCATCTCCCGGGCCGGTAACTCGAGAAGTCGCGGCGGGATGCGGTCTTCATCTGCTGCTCTTTGGAGCAGGTAGAAGAGGAAACTATTGATGTGTCTCTAAGAAGTGATTCATTTATCGTTTACAACTTGGCAAAATAACGTCGTATATCCACGTTGTAAAAGCTCAAACTGTGTGATATTTTCCCGTCTAGTTAATCTTTGTATAGGGTTACAAAAATGATGATGATGATAAATACACTAGTTTCATCTTAATCTTATGGTACTTAAGACTTTCTTGCTCCCATCGTCCAGGTGTGAATATGAAGAGATTGATCTGTACTAGTTCCAGACTTTTAGGCATTATCAATGACTCGAAAATCGGGGACATATTATCCGGTTACTATCAAATTTCGCTGACAAACTTCTTCCCGAGTTTGTTGGGATTACTCATTTTTGGTAATACAGGTATAAGGAGAAAATCCATGGGGAATAATTTCAGAATTCCAAACTTACACCCCATTCACACTCAGCCGGTGTAAAGCCGGCGTTTTCTCGTACGACAAGGCAAACTGACTGTCTTCTGTTAAATTTTATTGTGCTGATCTACGGGTAGGAAAAACTCGTTCATGTTTATCTGTATAAGCGTGGAAAGGGTATGATTCTAATATTTTCATACATCTTCTTTTTTTTAGAATTAATTTCTTCTTTAGAAGGTGGCTTCACGGTACAATTAGTTATCTTTCTTGGAAATGAGAGTGTTTCTAAAATGGGCCTACCCACTCTCGACGTTTCGATGATAAGAACATAAGAAACCTTCTTCTCATCATTCATCCACGAGTGAAACATTCAAGCAGTGATTAATTTTCTAAAAGAGTACGGGGTAAATAATCATACAATCATAAACGAGAAAGACATTGAACATTGAACATTACTGTGCATAATAAAATAAATCACAATAAACTCAAATCTCGAGAATATGACTTTGTACAATGCCGTGACATAGTACATAAATCGATATAGTACCTCATGATTGCGTAAGGCGTAATCATATTAATAACAATACTTAAGTATATATAGCACTTCTGCAAATAAGGTGTTGTAGTCAAGTGGTTACGCCCTTGGACTACAATCACAGCGTCCCGGGTTCGATTCCCATCGGCACTAGTTTCCTGTGACAAGAAATGTATCCACATTAGCCACGCTCGCCCACGTGCTATTTGGGTACTAGGAAACAACCATCTTGTAGTTGGTGTAGCGGTGCGCGCGTAACAGGTGACTAGTTATGAATCCAATAACCGATTTTGTGTTTGTGAAAGCTGTCCGCACAGCTACGCACGACTCTACGAACCATTGCTCATTACCCTTCTCTTTTCTGAATTCCGAGCGCCTGGCAAGAAGGCAGTTGATCCCATTTTTTAATTTTCGGTATGATTCGGCCGAGGATCGAACCCCCGACCTCCCGTTCACGGGGCAGACGCTCTGCCGTATGCCACACATCGTCCGTGTTTACATGAAGTGACAGGATCCAAAGGTTATTATTGTTTGAAGGCAAATAAATCCCGACATAGCGCCAATTCAACAGACACACTACTAAACAACGTGTCAATTCTATACAAGGACATGTTTCAACGGATTTGTAACTCATTTCGTGTAACTATACCTTCTGGCTCCCGTCACTTCGTGAAAATACGGACAAAATGTCAGGTTTTTCTTCTTTAATGAAAGCAATGTTTTACACTACCTTCAATACAATACAATAATCGTGTAAAACTTATTTCTGTCTTTCAGATCACCGATCAGGAGAGATGTACGGAGCCGGTGAGAAGGACCGAAAGAAGGGGCATCAGAACGGCCACGTCAGCCCGGTAGGTAACACACCGACCACCCCTCAGAGTCCAGCTGCACAAATACTCAATTTCGAAAACGGTGAGTTATGCATTTGTTTATTCAGTCAGTTAGTCAGTGAGTCAGTAAGTCGGTCAGTCAGTCAGTCGGTCAGTCAGTCAGTCAGCTAGTTATTTATTTATTTGTTTAGTTAGTTAGGGATTTACCATTCGTAAGATGGAAAACTCTTTCAGCAAGTGATTCTTTTCACATTGATTCACAAACATGACAATTATAATACACAAACCATCTTTAATAATACATGACACTTAATAATGGTCGATAAATTAAGTTCTCAATTTATCTGTCTCTACAATGAATAAATCTTTTGAGCAGATATATACATAATTGTCTATGTCATTTTGTATAATTGTGTATTTTGTATAATAGAATGGCCTTTGATAGATCTCGGCATATATATTTCTATTATTAAACCATCTTTAAAACACTTTTTACCCTAGGAGGTGTTTCGCCAGGTGAAGAATGACTGTAAACCAACTTTAAGAAATTTGGTATCAGTTCTTACGCTGAATAATTGAGAATGTTATGAATGCAGCACCCAATAACCCAGTCTTTCTTAAAGTCGATCTTAACATTAAGAACGACTAAAACGGTAAAACATCGTCTTTTCATAGTTAACGAAAGATTGTTGCCCTTTCTCAATCCACAGAGGTTGGTGAGACCCCAGCGCAACGCGTACACTTCTTGCTCGGTGGTGACGGAGAGAAACAGAATGATACCCCACCAGTTTACTCTGAAATGGAGGAGTTGTTTTACGACAAAGAAGGACGATTGCTCGAATGGAAAGAAACTGCAAGGTAGAGTGATACCAGAAAAATGATGGAAATCCATGTGCTTAAAAACATAGGTAGAAGGTGGGGTTAGGCGAATTTAGAATTAACTGTTTTCAGGTGTATAAAAAGCAAAAATGAAATGTAAAAACTAATGAAATCGCAGATGCTCTACTGAGATACGTATACTCTTATAAAAAGTTCCAAATAGCGACATATTTGTCCTGTATTTGGAATCCTCGAGAAATAGGGCTACAAATAAAGTTTCTTACATGCTTAAGATCTTTAAGATTGTTCGATGAAAAATCTTATAACTTTCCAAAATGGTTGTTCAAGATAAGTGTAATCTTTAGGCGAATTTTTAAAGATTCCAATTTAGGGACAAGTATAGAACGCTTTAAGAAACCCCTTTTTAAACAACATGTGTTAGATATAAGCTCTCCTGTCGGGTTTCCTTTCTTCTTTCGTTTCCCAACGACACATTAGTGCCATATCCCTTTTACTCATTCAACTCTTCTCATGTCCTACATTATCTTGGTTTTTCTTTGTCTTAAAACATTTTTTTTCATATTTTCATTAAATTCCTGATAATTCATGTCTTCTCCGACATCATAGATGGGTGAAGTACGAGGAGAACGTCGACCACGGTGCAGGTCGTTGGAGCAATCCTCACGTCGCTACGCTGTCGCTACACAGTCTCTTCGAACTCCGCAAGTTCATCAGGAACGGGAGCGTACAGCTCGATATGGAGGCAGATGACTTAGAACAGATCATTGGTAAGTCATCAAATCTGCAACATTTCTTTTAAAAAGTTGATAAGATCTAAAACTAAATACGTATGTGATTCTATATTTTATCTTACATCGTAGTTTTTTCTTGATTGGGATATTTGGGGTTAGAAAATGTTATCATTAATTGTTTTATT
The DNA here is from genome assembly GCA_036244855.1 of Temnopleurus reevesii. Classification (NCBI taxonomy): domain Eukaryota; kingdom Metazoa; phylum Echinodermata; class Echinoidea; order Temnopleuroida; family Temnopleuridae; genus Temnopleurus; species Temnopleurus reevesii. The sequence goes on along the minus strand of BQKZ01007586.1, from coordinate 43,526 downwards.
AATTCATCCATTACTAAATATCACATTAAGACATGTACTAGATTTCAATGTATGACAATGAAAATGGTCGCCCACCCCAGAGTCACAAATAATATGTATCTGGTCTTTCACGTTGCTTAAGATTGGATTAAACAAACTCATTTTAACCGATACCGTTGAAGTTTTTAAATCTATTTTACACGTTTGTGAATTAAAAGCTGCGTCTTTATAGCCCTCTCTCGTTAATCTTAAATATATGAACCCAGTGCACTCACCTCATGACATGTGAGTAACAACTTACGTAAAAATTTCTGTTGTTGACACCATCAAGATCTTGCATTGGACAATCTTGTCGCAACCAACGTGTTGGAAGAGGACCAGCGAATCATCGCGCGGGAAGCCCTCCTAACCCGTCACCGTCACCACAAACAGAAGAAGAAGAAGGAGCCTGAAAACAAAGCCTACAACAAGGGCCGTAGTAAAAGCAGTATGTTCCCCGGAATGGACCGCTCCATGTCGGAGATCGGCCGCAGCCAGTCGCAGGGCAACAACCAGACCAGTATGGAACAAGGTAGGTTGAAGAAAAATTAAGTTTCCGTTTATTTACGATGTCTGGAGCCCAAATCCCTTAAAGTTGCACAGTAATATTCGTTAGAGGGTCAATTTCCTTCAGCAAGAAATTTATCCACATTGTGCTGCACTCAACCCAGGTGAGGTGAATGGGTACCGGTAGGAAGAAATTTCGTGAATGCAGTGAGCGCCGAACGGTAGCCATGCTATAGCCGGGTAATAATGCACAGAGCGGTTAGAAACACTTCGTATTAAGCGCTATATAAATGTTGTGTATTATTATTATTATAGAAAAAAAATGTGTGAGAATGAATGTTCCGCAATACAAATGGCGGCAGGTTATGTGTGCGTTTGTAGACACCTTGCCATGCCTTCGACCGTGCCACTTTCAATTAATCATTCAAACTCTTTACAATATGGCACAATATTGGTTATTCCAATCTTCGGCTTCAAAATTAGTTTGAAATAATCAGTGAAATCATAAAAATTGATACCAAGTTATCTTTATTTCACGTGAAAATCTTATAGAGAGATAGAGTCTTATTTATATATCGACGAGCACATGAAAGATTTAGAGTGATAATCTTATGGAGACGCCTGACTGTGCCTGAATCGAAAGCCGAGAATATTTCGGATCGTTCAAACTTGTTTCAATGACGCTGATTTACGGCCATGCCCATTTAAGTGTGTTTGTAGTGTAGCATCTAAGTTTATTTGTTATTTTATTTACAGACGCACATACAAAAGAGGGAGAAATGAGGAAAAACTCAAGTGCCAATGCTCTCACGAAGATGCCCGATGGTGCCTGAACGGAAAGCCGAGGATCAGTCGGCCGAGTCGGGACATCGGACAGCCTCGACCAGAAAGACAAGGAAGTAAAAAACGAAAAGGTAAAGCATTTTAAAAAGACACCAAACAATCATTTCACAGATATCCAGTAAAATTGAAATTGGAAGTTCGTGATTCCTTTGCTTCTGAATTCTGCTATTGAAGTCGGAGTCGGGTTAAACTTAATCGTTATTTGTAGACATACCTTTCTGAAAGACGGTTCCAAAACCACTCAGAGTGGGCATTCAAACTAGGAAATTTATATCTACGGTAGATATGAAATTGTCAAGTAAAATGGAAATGTTTAATTTTTCTCAGACAATATGTGATCAGTATCAGCTTACATAATAATGTCATTGTGATGTTCGTATATTTCAATCCAATACGTAAAGTGATGTTGCATCGGCGTTTCAATCTATTATTCAATAGTCTGTCTAAATATATCAAAAGTATATCACACGCCATCTCCAATCATTTCTTCAACTCGAATTCAAATCCATTTCTTGTTTACCTCTGTGCACAGGCGAAGTTCCTGCGTAAGATCCCAGCCGGTGCCGAGGCATCCAACGTCCTCGTGGGCGAAGTCGACTTCGTGGAGAAGCCCATGGTCGCCTTCATCCGCCTCTCCGAGGGGAAGATCCTCTCTGAGATNAAGAATCCGTACTTTGTGCATGCGTGCATTACACATTTCCTCTGGCAATGGGGTATTAAATTTCGTTTGCCAAGCAGACGAACGCAGATGATAAATCAATAACATTTCATCCCTCCGGTGGCGTCATTAATTCAATAAATATTTGTTATACTACCCTCTCGTAGCTGTCACCATGCAACTTTAAAACGAAATTATTTCAATCGTGCTTTAGATACATGAGATCCAATTATCCGTATCGAGTCTCCCAAGCAGACGAATTAAATAACATTCCACTCATCCTTAGAGACGTCATCAATTTGTATTATATTTTATGAGCGCCCTCTCCAAGCTCGGAACCTCCAACTTTAAACGGAAAAATAATGTAAATTGTCTTTCAGGTACTTGGGATCCTAACATCCGTATCGAGCCTCCCAAGCAGACAAATACTACTGAGATCATGGAGATGAGACGTCAATCAAAACATTTCATACATCCGAGTGACGTCATAAAGGAAGAGGAAGAGAAGATTGAGCTTGTCAGAACCGGCAGGTAAGAGAAAAGAACACTAAAACGTTTTTTTTCTAAATCACAAAATAGATGATAAAAAAAAATCTTAAAGTAAATCGGCGTATGATTTAAAAGCCTCTACAAAGAAAACTTCAGGGGAAATGACATACATGAATACCAACTGCTATTTACCCCCAACCCCTTTCTTTTACCGTAATCCACTCTCCCACACACCCACAAACCCACCCACCAACCCACCTACCAACCCACCCACCCACACAATAAAATCTATTACTTATGAGTTTAACACCATTGGGGAGAAACTTATACTCTTTATATAAAATCGATACGTTTGGTTTGTGGAAATATAAATTACCCAAAATTCGAAGACCATAATATCAAATAACATTGTTCAAAAGAAAATGATTCTTTCAAGAAAGTGGAGCTAACCTTATCTATGTACTGATTTGTGTTTCATAATATACTAGATGCTTAGCCAGGATTGCACTTAAATGGACGAGGGAATTCCTTACATAATTCTGAAAAGCAAACAAAGTTTGTCCACTACGTTTCGCTGCCGAGCGGACAAGCAAGCAAAAAATAAATCGTCCAATTTAAACCTAACCTTAACCCATTTTTTCTATTTTTTTTATTCATGAAAAAAATGAATCTATTTCTCGGTTCCACCTTTAGACTATTCGGAGGTCTCATCCAAGACATCAAAAACAAGGCGCCTTTCTACTGGAGCGAATACTACCACGCCCTCAACCTCCAGTGTATCGCTTCTTTCATCTTCATGTACATCGCTTGTATCACTCCCATCATCACCTTCGGCGGGTTGCTAGGTGACGCAACTGATGACTACATTGTAAGTATCACCATTTTTTTTTTCTTCTCCTCCTTCTTCCTAGGCCTCTCCTCCTCCTCATCCTCCTTATTCTTTGTCCTCTTCTCATCCTCCTGCTCCCTCTTCTTCTTCTCCTTCTTCTGCCCCTCCCATTCATTGTTCTTCTCATTCTTGTTCTCCTCCTACTCCCCTTTCTCCGTCTCCTCATGCTTCTTCTTTTTCCTCGTCTCCTCCTCCTCCTTCTTCTTCTTCTTCTTCTCCTTCTTCCCCTTCCTCTTTCTTCGTCTTCTTCTACTGTAGACAGAGTGAACAACTTCCAATGAAGCATTTACAATAGCTCATGCTTATACATAAGACATTTACCTTTTTTCTTATTCTGTGGAGAAATGTCTAACGGGTGTCGCATCTGTCCAATTAATTTAAATGAAAGCAGATTTATTTTGTGATCATATCAAGAATAAAATTCGACAGCGCAAACATAAAACTTGAACCTATGTTAATTTGATAGTTGGCCAACTTCATTTTCGTTCATTGGAACCAATATAGTGAATTCAAATTTGTTAACAGTTGTCATTTGAACCATGTTAAAGAGTATAGGAAAATAACTGGAGCTGCACTTGAAATCACTTGTAATCATTGTGATTGCGATGTTCACAAATCTGAGCACACGATATGATAACAGAACAATTAATTCTTCAAAAGTCTTTTAATTTCGCTCTTTTTTTATATTCATAGGCTGCCTTCGAGAGTTTGATTGGTGCAGCTATATGTGGTGTGGTTTATCACGTCTGCTCCGGGCAGCCTCTCACGATTATTGGCAGTACTGGGCCCATTCTCATCTTCGAAACCATTATGTTCAAGCTTTGTGCGTAAGTAATTAAAAAAAAAACATTCTTTTGATTCAACCCAAACTGTATATTTCTGAGAGGGTATAGACTAACATTTTACCAAAGCGAGGATAGCAACAGNTTAACTGCAAATCAACTGCAACTTTGCAAATTGTAACGCGCATTTCCATTCGCGCGTGGTGCGCGCAGTTAATAAGACGCGCATGAAACATTTTGATTGGTGTGTCCCGATCAACTGCAACTTGTGATCAATTGCAAATTTTAAGCAACATCCCCTTAGAGTTGAAAGGAACTGAAATAGAGTAACTAGCAGGAGGGGGGGTAGGGTCTCAAATTCCAAAAACACACACACTTAATCATGAAAAGCGAATAGGTAGCAGCCTTCCAAATTCGCATGTTTATTAGAATAAGGTTTTTAAACCATTGAAACTGGACTACATAAAAGTGATCTCTGATAATTGTTTACTCTAATCGTTATCGAAGACATAATCTTCTGGAAATGATGAACCCAAATTGTGATGTTTATATCAATGGTAGATGTGAAGTTGTCAATAGAAATTGAAAAAAATGTCGATTTTTCTTCTGACAAGGATTTCTTTTATCTCATTTTCATTAGTTCTGATAATTGCGATCAAGCAAGAAAAAGTACTAGTAATCAGAAATAAATTTAAACATTGGTTATTATTAATAGCATTATTATTAGTAAAGTTATATCTCTGTTTACGTACAATAAAAAATGTAAGATAAAATATACAATTATTTGTGCTCTTTTAACACAGGTTTTCCACGAAGTTGCGTACAAAGCAAGAGACAGAGAAGACTTGTTAGCTGGTTTAGATGAGTTCTTAGATCAGGTCACCGTACTTCCACCAGGTATGTTTACACACACTTACATTTACACTGTATGTGTGTGTAGATGTTTATGCACGAGTGTGTAAGTTGCGTGTTGGTGTGTTGTATGGGTGTGGACAGGTACGGGTGTTTGTGGGTGCTTCGTTGATGGTTATAATATATGAATGTGTGCATGCATGCGGGGTTTGTGTGTTTGTGTGTGTGTATGTGTGTGTGCGTGTGTGTGTCTGTATGTATACATGGAAGTAAACCAGTAAGAATCCGTACTTTGTGCATGCGTGCATTACACATTTCCTCTGGCAATGGGGTATTAAATTTCGTTTGCCAAGCAGACGAACGCAGATGATAAATCAATAACATTTCATCCCTCCGGTGGCGTCATTAATTCAATAAATATTTGTTATACTACCCTCTCGTAGCTGTCACCATGCAACTTTAAAACGAAATTATTTCAATCGTGCTTTAGATACATGAGATCCAATTATCCGTATCGAGTCTCCCAAGCAGACGAATTAAATAACATTCCACTCATCCTTAGAGACGTCATCAATTTGTATTATATTTTATGAGCGCCCTCTCCAAGCTCGGAACCTCCAACTTTAAACGGAAAAATAATGTAAATTGTCTTTCAGGTACTTGGGATCCTAACATCCGTATCGAGCCTCCCAAGCAGACAAATACTACTGAGATCATGGAGATGAGACGTCAATCAAAACATTTCATACATCCGAGTGACGTCATAAAGGAAGAGGAAGAGAAGATTGAGCTTGTCAGAACCGGCAGGTAAGAGAAAAGAACACTAAAACGTTTTTTTTCTAAATCACAAAATAGATGATAAAAAAAAATCTTAAAGTAAATCGGCGTATGATTTAAAAGCCTCTACAAAGAAAACTTCAGGGGAAATGACATACATGAATACCAACTGCTATTTACCCCCAACCCCTTTCTTTTACCGTAATCCACTCTCCCACACACCCACAAACCCACCCACCAACCCACCTACCAACCCACCCACCCACACAATAAAATCTATTACTTATGAGTTTAACACCATTGGGGAGAAACTTATACTCTTTATATAAAATCGATACGTTTGGTTTGTGGAAATATAAATTACCCAAAATTCGAAGACCATAATATCAAATAACATTGTTCAAAAGAAAATGATTCTTTCAAGAAAGTGGAGCTAACCTTATCTATGTACTGATTTGTGTTTCATAATATACTAGATGCTTAGCCAGGATTGCACTTAAATGGACGAGGGAATTCCTTACATAATTCTGAAAAGCAAACAAAGTTTGTCCACTACGTTTCGCTGCCGAGCGGACAAGCAAGCAAAAAATAAATCGTCCAATTTAAACCTAACCTTAACCCATTTTTTCTATTTTTTTTATTCATGAAAAAAATGAATCTATTTCTCGGTTCCACCTTTAGACTATTCGGAGGTCTCATCCAAGACATCAAAAACAAGGCGCCTTTCTACTGGAGCGAATACTACCACGCCCTCAACCTCCAGTGTATCGCTTCTTTCATCTTCATGTACATCGCTTGTATCACTCCCATCATCACCTTCGGCGGGTTGCTAGGTGACGCAACTGATGACTACATTGTAAGTATCACCATTTTTTTCTTCTCCTCCTTCTTCCTAGGCCTCTCCTCCTCCTCCTCCTCCTTATTCTTTGTCCTCTTCTCATCCTCCTGCTCCCTCTTCTTCTGCTCCTCCCATTCATCGTTCTTCTCATTCTTGTTCTCCTCCTACTCCTCTTTCTCCGTCTCCTCCTCCTCCTTCTTCTTCTTCTCCTTCTTCCCTCTTCCTCTTTCTTCTTCTTCTTCTACTGTAGACAGAGTGAACAACTTCCAATGAAGCATTTACAATAGCTCATGCTTATACATGAGACATTTACCTTTTTCTTATTCTGTGGAGAAATGTCTAACGGGTGTCGCATCTGTCCAATTAATTTAAATGAAAGCAGATTTATTTTGTGATCATATCAAGAATAAAATTCGACAGCGCAAACATAAAACTTGAACCTATGTTAATTTGATAGTTGGCCAACTTCATTTTCGTTCATTGGAACCAATATAGTGAATTCAAATTTGTTAACAGTTGTCATTTGAACCATGTTAAAGAGTAAAGGAAAATAACTGGAGCTGCACTTGAAATCAACTGTAATCATTGTGATTGCGATGTTCACACATCTGAGCACACGATATGATAATAGAACAATGAATTCTTCAAAAGTCTTTTAATTTCGCTCTTTTTTATATTCATAGGCTGCCTTCGAGAGTTTGATTGGCGCAGCTATCTGTGGTGTGATTTATCACGTCTGCTCCGGGCAGCCTCTCACGATTATTGGCAGTACTGGGCCCATTCTCATCTTCGAAACCATTATGTTCAAGCTTTGTGCGTAAGTAATTAAAAAAACAAACATTCTTTTGATTCAACCCAAACTGTATATTTCTGAGAGGGTATAGACTAACATTTTACCAAAGCGAGGATAGCAACATAAAATGCATGAAACCGCGTTTGATCTCACTGAACAAGCCCTTTCTCTTAAAAATTGATACGACTCTCAATAGCATACGCTTTGAATTTTTTCTTTCTTTTTTTGTTCTCCAATTAAAAAAAAAATACAAACAAAATGAATTGTTGCCTTGTCGTGATATTTTCTGTCTTCACGTAACATTGCCATTTGGCTACCGTCCATTTAAGTAAATGGTAAATTGTCAGTATTGGAACACCCGTTCCATACTCGACAAAAGTGTTTTTACTATAATTGAAATTCTAAAATGCAAATCGTGAAATAAACCACCTCTCTTGTCCGTCGCATGCCTTTTTTGTGTACAAAATCTATGGCGATCAACGAAGTCCCCGACCGCTGACTAAATGAAAAGTTTATGGATGGGGTGGACTATTTCATGAGAGCTCCATTCCAATACTTTAATTATAATTTCTATCTATTTCATTTGATTTCAGATCGTTTGGTATCGACTACATCTCGTTCCGAGTCTGGATTGGCTTCTGGACGTGTGTGATCTGTGTCATTCTGGTGGCTACTGATGCCAGTGCCCTGGTGAGATACTTTACTCGATTCACCGAAGAGGCTTTCTCGTCTCTCATCTCTTTCATCTTCATCGTCGAAGCCTTCGAGAACCTGTTTGAGATCAGCCACGAGTACCCCATCAAGACGTGAGTTATCGTTCGTCTTTTCTTGGTGATTTTAAACAGATCATTCATTTTGATAAATTGCTGTATTTGTATTAATATTGGAAGACGGTTGTCACTGTTGAAAGTAATGATGATATCAATACATACACACAAATCAAATACTAGTAAAGAAAATCTTAATCAGTTGTCTGATTATGTGCATACGTAAAATGTTTGTGACGTTTCGAACGCTACTGCCAGACTTCATCAGGTGATGAGCACTGACAATATTGAAACATTTTGTTCATTTTTTTTAGTTGATCGGAAGAGGATCTTCACTTTGGAAGTGAATAAAGAATGTTATTGTCCCATAATGTGCGAACGTAGAAACTTCACGACGTTTCGATTGTTACTGTGAGTCTACATCAGATAATGGTACTGAGAAATCGTTCAGCGTGGTCTATCGGCGCTGTGGTAAAGCCCAGCCGCTGGCCAGTCGTATTTTGGGTGATGTAAACTGTAAAAGTAATTTCGATTGGTAAAGAGTCGAATGAACGAACAATTGAATACATAAATACATAAATACATACGTACAAAAAAACATAACAAATTCATCAGAATCTCGATTCTATTTCGTCACATGGACCTGGACGAGTACGAAACGATCGACCCTGCAGACTGATATGTCATATCTTAAAGAATAACTTAACAAATAAATAAAATGATTTTAATTACCATCAGTCATGTGGAACTGGGCGAGTACTTCACGGTAGACGAGCATCACATGAACGCTACGGAGGAATGCGTATGCGAGTACCAAAACGAAACCATTGACCCGACGCACTACAACTGGACGGAGGTCACCAAAGAAGACTGTCAGGCGATCAACGGGACCTTGGTCGGAGACTGTGAAACCCATCACGAGCCTGTCCCAGATGTGTTCCTTTTCTCGTGCGCGCTCTTCTTCGGCACGTTCGTGCTCTCGTTCGCGCTCAAGAACTTCCGCAACAGCAACTTCTTCCCAACCAAGGTAAGGAATGGTTGACGATTAAAATACGTTGACGTTTGCTTTAAAAAATAGAATAGAATCAGGAGTGCTTGCTTCACAAATTGCTTAGAGACGTTCGCCAGCTGAGTTCCAGTGCCAAGCAGGAAAAAATCAAGCAAACAAACCTAAGTTTCTTAGTTGCGGATTTAGACTCCAAAATACATTTGTGGAAAATTTGGTAAAATCTACATAAAATTTACCTTCACCTTCACCTAAACCTTAACCTTAAGTCCTTAATTGTTTGATTTTTTGGACGAACGATGAGCAAATTTCGCTAAATGGTACAATGAACACCGAGCATTCTTGAAAATAATTTTAGTAGTTATGAAAAAGACGTACCCACGCTTGACGTTTCAATTAGCATTTCGCACCGTCTTCAGAATGGTTATGGTATCATTTCGATTACTGCATTTTAAAAGAAAGGGATGAATAAAAGCTTACTAGGTATGAGAACATACATTTTTGCTAAAAAATTATACTTAATTTTTGCAAAAATGTGTTATTTTTTCCAGCATACAAACACCACAATAAGCATATCCTACATTCAAAAAGATTTGCGGTTACACCATGTGGTGTGGGGTTATCTTTCAAGAAATAGTCCTGAAAAGGACTGAGCAAAAGCTCAAAAGGATAAAAACACGACGTTCCGAGTAGATTTAACTGACTCGTCCTCAGATGAAGGAATCACTGGTAGGAGACCTACGAGTGAAGAGCACTTGAATGTTACATGTTAGCTCTTGTCCGATATAGAGGTTAAGTTAATTGTTTCAAGAATGGATAAACTGACGGTGCCATAACAAGCATTTTCCGATTTTCCACCCTCTCTTTACAGGTCCGATACATCATCAGCGATTTTGGTGTCTTCATGGCGTTCTTGGCTATGACCGCTATCGACATCTGGGTTGGAATCCCCACTCCCAAGCTGACTGTGCCAGATACATTTAGGGTACGTACAAGCATTGCAGAGTTGCCAACTGTTATATAATATTCATTAAATCCGAAATTTGAATGGAAGGAATGCAAATAGCTCAAAGCATTGTTTGTCATAATAGGTTGGCATCCCCACTCCCAAGCTGACTGTGCCAGATACATTTAGGGTACGTACATGCATTGCAGAGTTGCCAACTGTTATATAATACTCATTAAATCCGAAATTTGAATGGAAGGAATGCAAATAGCTCAAAGCATTGTTTGTCATAATAGGTTGGCATCCCCACTCCCAAGCTGACTGTGCCAGATACTTTCAGGGTACGTACATGCAACGCAGAGCTGCCAACATTTACGGCACACTCATTTCGTCCGTGTTGTCACGAAGTTACAAGTGCCAGAGGCTATTGTTATACGAACATTTAATGAGTTACAAATCCATTGAAGTGTGTCCTTCTATGGAATTAACACTTTGTTCGATAAGATGCCTGTTGAATAGGCGCTATGTCAGGATTTCACTGTTTTCATGCAACAATACCCTAGGCTCCCGTCACTTCGTGAAAACAAGGACGATTTGATCACAAATTAGAATGCAAATAGGCAAACAGCTCAACCAATGTGTTTGATATCTGGGTTGGCATCTCCACTCCCAAGCTGATTGTACCAGATACATTCAGGCTATGTACATGGCTTACAGAGATGCCAACCGTACTCAGAAATAAAAAAGAATGCAAATTTCCAAACGGCTGAACCAATATATTTGATATCTGGGTTGGCATCCCTACACCCCAGCTTGCTATATTCAGGGTACATACATGCATCGCAGAGATGCCAACCGATATAATAAATTAGAATGCAAATAGCTAACGGCTGAACCACTGATTTGATGTATGGGTTCGCATCCCTACTTCCAAGCTGACGGTGCCAGATACATTCAGGTTATGTACATGGCTTGCAGACCTACCAACAGTTATGGAATATTTATTAGAAAGAAAATTAGAATGCGAATACCAAAACTTCTGAACCAAAAGTTAAAAACAGGTTTGAAGGTAAAATGTTGCGTTTGCTGTAAGATATATTGTAGGCCACTTCTATTTGAGGCTATCATACAATATTCCAGTGAGGATATATATCCAAATAAGACAGTCTAAATGATAGTTTATCACATGGAATATTACTAATGCTAATAAAATGCTATTTGTTTGCTGGAATATTTTTGTTCGCCAGACACAGATCCAAAATAAGCTGATTTCTGTGCATATAAGTCAGTACGATTATCGAATAATGACCTTTTTTTAAAAAAAAATACGATAATAAAAGGAAAATGATAATCTTAATCATCCTTTTCTCATCACCATAGCCTACCCGTGCCGACCGTGGATGGGTGATCCCTCTGTTCAACAATCCCTGGTGGACATACTTCGCAGCCATCGTGCCAGCTCTCCTCTGCTCCATCCTCATCTTCATGGACCAACAGATCACCGCCGTCATCGTCAACCGTCGCGAGAACAAGCTCAAGGTAAGAGAATCTTAAATTTGTGTTTCAAATTTGTCAATTTATACATAAATACATATTTACTTGCTTATATGTTGTAAAGCGCCTAGAAGCAGTTCAATAGGCGCTATAAAAATAGTACTATTATTATTATTATTATTATTATTATTATTATTATTATTATTATTATTATAATTAAAGTCGTTATGTACTATGCCATCAACAATTTAAAGCTTTAAACTAGCATGGTTCAAAACTTGAGAGGGCGCTTAGACGAATAAATTCTTTGCTAAAAACATGTCATGTTCCAAGATCACGGACGTGTATGGTTTGCTGATCTTCGTAATGCATTTGCCGAACTGTACATGCTGTATTAAGTAGCGATTCATCACATCGTACCACCCCGCGATAGATCAAAAGTTATTTTGTACCACGTTTGTGGGCGGATCTGATTTGATTGATGGCTACTTCATTCGCCATTCTCCGGAATGCAAATGGCGGCAAGCATGTTCAAGAGCGGCATTTCTTTACTGTGACCGTACAACTGAAAATGAAAGGTTACGAAACAAGCAAAAATAGCCCAAATGTAATGTATTTTCTCTTCAGAAGAAGGGAAGTTGCCTTCTTTCTTTCAAAAAAAAAATGAAAGAAACTGGGAAAGAATGTCATATGCATCACACAAATCTACTTAGAAATCAAATTAATTTTGTTGACCGAGCTTCGTGGAATATCATACTCGCACTTGTGGAAAGGAATTTAAAAGTTGTAACACAGACAATTATTTTTGGACAACGGATTCCTAATTACCGAAATCCTATTTTTTCCTCGCTCTTACAGAAAGGATTTGGTTACCATCTCGATCTCCTCGTCATCGCCATCCTCCTCTTCATCATGTCCGTACTCGGCATGCCGTGGTTCGTCGCCGCTACCGTTCTTTCCATCAACCACGTCGACAGCTTGCGGGTAATGTCCGATACCACTGTGCCAGGAGAGCCTCCCAAGGTCCAGGGATGCAGGTAAGAGGGTCAAACTCCTCACCCATTCATGGATCTGCCGAATGTTGCTTCTGTTCTTAATTGCTTTTTATCTTGTTTTACTAATGTGATACGTTACGTTCTTACTTGTCTGAGAAATCGGATGCAAGTTTGAGAAACTTTAATGGTTTTTACCAAGACTAAATAACCGTTTCAAAGTGGTTGTTTAATTTAAGTAGGAATTTTGGGGGGGGGGTCCTATAAAGGTTCCCAAAATGGACAAGTATAGATTAAGACACCTATCGTGCAATACAGTACCATAAAAACGGTTAAGCGGATTCGGAGGTTAGACCTGATTACCAGTCATTGATACCTGGCTTCCTTGCATCCAATCTAACTTGCACCCCCCCCCCCCCCGGTACAGAATACCTTTGTTAGGGGAGGTGGATGTCAAGCTTTCGATGATTAAAAAAAATCTTTATACCGTCTTTCGACCCCATCCTCATCCCAAAAATCCTGAAGTGAGCCAGGTAATCCATAAAAGGATTCTAGATTGTAATTGAATAATTCGATCAGAAGGGAAACGGACATAATTTGAAACGACAGAACAATTCCTCTTATATTTAGAGGAACATGAAAAGCCAATGCAATGTTCGTACTCTTTTCATTCACTTTCCAGGGAACAGCGTGTGACTGGTATCTTGGTGTTTGTGATGATTGGTATATCAAGTCTGCTCACATCTATCCTTAAGGTATGACGTTTCACCTTTCTTATTAATCATCTCGTAATTTGATGTGACGCAGTCGAAGTTTACACTTTTCGAAGCCAAAGTTAAAACAAATTTTTTTGTTTTGTTTCTAAGCAATTCACTCATCACAAGAAGGACTATTGTCGTTTGATAGTCTATACTAATATTAGCAAACATTTATCCAATGGCACTTTGTCTTTAAATAAATGTGTTGTCAATCCCACCTCCGCCAATACTGAATTTGGTGGTGTTGGTGGTACTTACACTTACCTTAAGATCGATCCCACTGCTGCCGCCATGTTTTATTTGGTAGTTTTTACTACTGCACTACCTCCAGAGGGTTGCCACTTCTCCCACCTTAATGTATTTATTGGTATCGGTGATGATTACTACCACCTACAAATTGATCCGTCCGCTGCCACTATGTTGTATTGGGTGTCGTCAGCTTTGTTTTCTACTACCTCTCGATGAATCCCACTGCTGCCATCTTATTATATTTTGACGTTTTAAAGGTATTTACTGCTACCAGCTCTAGTTAACTACAGCACGGCAGCAGAGTTTTTAGTAAATATTACAAACACCTCAAATCACAACATTGGTGGCAGCGGTCCTCCTCTACATGAATCCCACTGCTCCGACGCAAGTGCAATCCCACTCCTGCCACCATCATATCTTTGATAGTGTTGGGGATGCTTGCTTCTGCGTCTAAATGGCCGAATTCAAACCTAGTGGTCCACACATGTAAGCTTACAGTATTGTTCACTAGATTCAATCAATGCACTGCCTAACAATCACGTATATGCACACATCCCACTGCTGCCACCAGTTTTTTGTTATGTTTGATAGCGTCAGTGGCGTTTTCTGCCAGCTTTAGATGACGGAACGGAAATACAATTGCCCATGTAGTATTTGTTGTAATAGGAGCATTATTAATCCATGTTTTAATGCGCTGCTGGAACCATGCATACGTACATACCACATCCATAAATACTCCAATAAATGATTATCCTCATCCGTATTTTTTTTTCTCTTACAGTTCATCCCTATGCCTGTGCTCTTCGGTGTCTTCTTATACATGGGTATCTCATCACTTCGAGGTGTTCAGGTATTTATACTTTTAAAAATAAATCTGAACATGATCAATTGAAAGTCAACTACTGCTGTCATTGTATGAAAATGAGCACATATCTCTCTTTAACTATTTTTATTGACTGCGGTCCATTGATAAAGATGAGTTTTCTAATTACTTTTCCATAATCATTAGTTTCTCCTCCTTGTTATTATCTTAATTCATTTTGAATATAATATATAATGAACAATTAATTTGACATTTTAAAGGAAATATGTAATGCTATTTCATTTTAAGTATTCTATTCCTTTCTTGCGTATACGTCATGGACCAACGTCCATTGTATCCCTGCAAGCAGCATCTGTATACCTTCGCCTCGTCCATATATGATCTTTATCCGATCTTTTATTTTTCTTTCTACAGCTCATGGACCGAATCATATTGTACCTGATCCCCGCCAAGCATCAGCCTGATTATGTCTACCTACGTCACGTCAAGCTCTGGCGGGTTCACCTCTTGAAATCCCGCTGGGTTGTCTCATTCATATTCATCATAATTTTGATTGTATTTTCTCCTTTGATTTTGCAGTTCGTGGACCGAATCATGTTGTACCTGATCCCCGCCAAGCATCAACCGGACTACGTCTACCTGCGCCACGTCAAGCTCTGGAGGGTCCATCTCTTCACTCTGGTCCATCTCACCTGTCTGGTCCTGCTCTGGCTTATCAAGACATCCCAGGCTTCCATCGTCTTCCCTCTTATGGTAGGCCATCATCATCCTCGTTGTTGTTGTTGTCCTCATCATTAATTTTCTCTTTAACATGTCTTTGTCAAAATTTCACCGATATTTTCCTCGTGGAAGGACGGTGTGGCTCAAAGCCTTAACGATACACAGGTTGATTATTTACAAAATGTGAGCGGTCCTGAAAACAGATATGCACATTCTCAACGTTTCCAGAAGCATTTCCTCACTGTCTTCAGCAAAAATGATTTTTACCCTAAAAAGTATCCATTGGTCTTCATTATTTTGCGAAAACATACGCCAAACGTATTTATGCCCAGTTAATTTGCGTTACTCATTGTGATTGATTATAACATCCCCATAGTATAAAGTGCACCGCAAAAATCAATAGTGCCTCCTAGGTATAGATAATGATTAGAGTTCGGTCGATTTACTTAGGCGTCATTTATTGATGTGTCCACTAGTAACAGGAATATACAATTAAATATCAATGATCAAAATTACAAATAGTATGTTACTCACGTCTATCAAAAGACGTTCATCTTTGCTTAAGGAGATAGAAATCTTGAGTTTCTTGTACAAGAAGTTGAAAAGACAATGCCCGAGAATTAGTCATTTTAACAGTGTTTTGACACGGTATTTGAGTTGCTGTATTATTCATATATGCAAATTTTATAATATGCTTTATTATCTAACCCTTCAGGTGTTGGCTGTGGTGTTCGTCCGTAAACTCATGGAATTCGTCTTCACCCAGTACGAGCTGAATGTTCTTGATGACGTCATACCTGAGAGTCAGAAGCGCGCTGAGGATGACGAAGAAAAGCAAATCGAGGAAGAAAGAGAACAGGTGAGTTCCTTTAAATATATTGATTAAAATGATTTATTATTTCCGTTTTTTTTCTTCAAAACTTGTTAAATCCTAATGGAAAACCAATATGTATAGTCTGATAAAGCAATTAATATAGGTTAATTTGATAATGCGTTCACGGTGACTGAATTCTTTCAATTTTAGTTTGGATCTATCTTAGCATAAACGCTCAGAGGAATTTGAGTCTTCTTGCAGATCGAGTAAACGGATCAAATATGATAAGATATTAACATTTTAGTTTAAAAAAAAGAAAAAGAAAAAGAGTAAAAAAGAAAAAGGTAAAAATGAAAAAAATGAAGAAAAAAAAAAGAAAGAAGACAAAAACACATAAATATTGATAGGAAACAATACAATGGTATCCGTTGAAATTAAAAATATCGTCATTTCAAAATTTACACTTTTATCTCTTCAAACGCAGAAATATTGTATAGATTATGCAGGTTTAGGCAAAGGATATTACAACAAGCATAATCTTGTACAGTAAGTGTAAATAGATATTATTGGTGTTGTTTGGGGTATGCACCGGTTTGTTTCTAACCCACTGTGATGTTCTTTCTCGATTTTGTGTTTTGTATATTGTGCGCCTCAATAATTCCGTCATGGTAATTGACTCACGATATGCCCTATATGTAACAATGTCTTTGATTCTGTATCAGATGGTTTACATTGGTGGTGATATGTTCCAAGAACATCGCGATTGAGCACAATTTGATCAGAACTCACAAATCGAAATCGTTGGTACGTATACATTCCCATAAAAGCGCATATATAGTTCTCTTATGGGAATGTATACGTACCAACGATTTAGATTTGTGAATTATGATCAAGTTGTAGTCAATCGCGATGTTCTTGGAACATATATCACCACCAATGCCAACCATTTGATACAAACATGAATTAAGATTGTGAATCAAACAGCAAAACAGCTGAAACAAATATTTCTTCCTGGAAGAAAACTTGGCATCAAAGACGTTAAATTCAGTCACTTATTTGGAAACGTTGTTTGGGAATATAGAAAATGCATAAAATTTCATCTCATTAATGTCCAATAAGAGTAGGCAATGCTGTTTTCTTGTCATATCGTTGTGGTTGTTGTGTTGATTTGTGTGGCTAACGTTGGGAAATGTTTGTGTGTCTGTGTATCTAATAGGTGACCCGTGCGCGCACCGGTACTCTGACCATCGCACTGGAGAGCGGACAGACGCTCTGCGTGCCCGCTGAGAAGGTGACCTATAACCCCGCAAACCCGGAAGAAGACAATGCCAAGGACAACGCCAAGGCCCTCGCCAAGCTCAGTGGATCGCCTCTCCCCACCGTCCGCAATCGGTATGCTGCTGCTGGTGATGCTAAGCAAAATAACACCCGCGTAGAAGAACAGGAAGATAAAGTCTAAAAATCTTCCTTGCATGCAAAAGATGCATGACCCGGATGTATTTCATCGAGCATGAATATTGACTCATACGACAATATAACCTT